>BGPR01045087.1:0-12428 GCA_013235015.1 Araneus ventricosus | reverse complement strand
AATTATATGAAAATATTTTAAAAGGTTATTAAATTCAGAGGTACGGCAACTTAATTGGATATCATTGAAATGGCAATTTGCAATCTTCTAGCATTTATCGAAATATGGAGTTGGAAGGTGGAAATATTTCGGAAATCATTAAGAAAACAAAATTCTCGCTTGATCTAAATTTAATTTGATTGAATTTAATTAAATTTCAAAAAATGGCCTGAGGTGCACACTTTGTGTATCTGTATTTGTGCTTAAATTTGTAGGTTCATAAGTTCATTACCTGTTCTGTACACCCCTAGCTTACAGTTACAAAACAATGGCTTTACACACACACAAACGGCACACACACACACAAACGCACACACACACACAGAAACGAAATTACCTAAATGTACTTTCTTTTATTATTAGAGATTTTGAGATTCATATTTTCCTGGTAAGATTTATTGAGTTCTAGAAGTGATTTATTTATCACTGATTAAGTAGTTGTTTACACTAATAGGATTGTCATTCACAGAATATTTAAATAAAATCTAAAGATTTTGCTCCTTTAAAGATAATAAAATTCTAAACTAAACGGATTAACTTGATTCTCAGAAATTCCACCCATAGAAATACTATGATGTTCAAATTTTTACATTTCCATTAACAACAATTATTCACAAATCTCAATATCCAAATATATGCTCTAATTGTTTATCAATTATACAAATAAGATGCAGAGAAGTGAGTTTCTTTCAGAGATCAATATTAAATACTTAACTTTTTCCTCTCTCCGCTCTTCCTGGATTCGCACTGTGTTTCTCTACATTATGGATTCTTCTCTCACAGCTGTCCTTCCCTACGACCTAAAGTTAGTGATTGGCTAGAGGGAATAATCCATGCAATAGTAAAATCAACGTCCATATTTCCCGGAACAGCATCTATAACTGACCCTTCTTTCGCATTAATATAGTGACGAATTCTTGTAACCTATTATCCACTACAAACCTGACACTCTGTTTTTTTTTGGACAGATCAAAGGGTTGCAGTGGATCGGGACCAAAAAAAGTAATTTTGAAGTTCGAAATCGAATCTGATAATAAAAAATCGCATCTATAAACCATACAACAAGCCATTAGTAATAAACGAGGTACATTTAAAGCCATTTTTCTCACCTGTGAATTTCATCTTGAGTAGGTTTCAGGAGTTTTATTCTGTGTTACGTGGGAAGCTATGAACACATTCTCAAAGCACAAAACAGAGAAACTGACTCAAGCAAACACCTGCATTCGGAAACTTTAGACCCAAATCTGATGGCGTACACTGAGCGTAGTAAAGTCCACGCTGGCGCGCCATCTCTCGCTCTTAATCGAGCGGCCACTGACAAAAAACTATAGACTCTGATGTCCAGATCGCCACTGGAAAGTAGCAAAAGCCTCACTGTATTTACGTACTTTCAGTTGTCTACTACTGTGAAATGCTTAAATAAAAAGTGCGAAAACGTAGATAGTGAATATCTTTTAGAAATTTTAAAGAGGTTAGCTGAAATTCAACTAGAATAGTTTTTTTACTTTCAAGATTGAGTCTGAGGAAGTTTGGATTTGCCAAGGTTTCTAGAAAGTGGGATCACTTAAATGTAGCAGATTTGATCTGCTGAAATAAGGATAATTCCAATACAAACTGCAAATGAAAACCATATTAACATACAACCACCATCGTATATTGAATATTTATATGTCTTCGATGTCTGGCAATTTAAATCACTCTGCTTACATTCTATTTGCAAGATAAAAGCTACAATAATACAGAAGAAGTCTTGTGGAGCTGCTATGGTTCAGTTAAATTTACATGTTTTAATTCTTAAAATTATATGTTAGAAGGATTTTAAAAAAAAATGACTAACTATATACATCTGCATGCTGATCTGTCAACTGAATGGTCACCAAATTTGGAGAAATTTGAGAATGAGAAAAGTTTCATCGAAAGGACCTTTCAGACGTCAGAGAATGCTGTGTACACAATACAATCTGTTGTCCACGAGGAAGCTAGAAAAATTGGAAAGAGGTCGATGCCCCTCGCCGAGCATGTCATTTCACTGTATAAATTACAAAAAACCAGAAATACTCAATACCTCGGGGCAATCATTTGCCGTATTAAATGGGTAAAGGTACCTGGAAATTCTTCTTATATTCTTTGTTGACCTCAAGACCAGCAGATCAGCAGTATCACATTTTCCTTGCTCTACAGACACCCGAACCATATTTTCCCCGCATTTCCCCATGCTTATCAGCAGTGACCTACTACCGAACTTGCATTAAGCCGATACAGATTATGTTTCCTGAAGTTTCTGAGTAGTACCGGGTTTAACCTTCCGTCGGGCTTATCTAATCTGCGAGGATGAAGCACCTGGCGGTGCTTCCTACCGGGCGGAGGATAGGCAATACGGTAACTGAACGGAAGCGGTGACAACAATACTTTTTTTGTTGCAACGCATTTCAAACCGTTTGCATTGTTTAAATAAATATTTAATTGCGTGTTTCTCTTTGATTGTTGAAAGCTAAGGTAATATCCTAATACATTTTGCTTTCCTATTTTATTACATCAATTATTTTTTGTAGAATCTGTAAAACAAGCTCTCTGAGATTTTAGTTGTATGAAGATATATATCCAGAAAGCTAAATGATTATGGTTGCTATGCTTTTATTCTTTTTTCAGCAAGTTTTAATCCAGTAAACATGCAGCTGGCCATAAAAAGTGCTGCACCATTTTAATGTTGAAATCGAATGCATATTTTGGAATAGGAATAAGAAAGTGAAGATGGCGCCGAGACAATTTTCATTTAGATGTTACATGACATGGTCTGTTATTTGACTCCTTTATGGACATTTATGTAGACAATGAAAAGAACAGGTGCAAGGCCACTAAAAAAACATGGGTTAAATAACTACTGCAATCTGCTTAGGTTGTTAGGGGAACCATGAATATAAAATGACGCAAGATTCAATTGAAATCCTATTCCTAGCGAACAAGCTGGTCGCCGGAGGCGGCTAGTTTTTTAATATAAGAACATGTTGTTTCTAGCCGCGAAATATCTCTGCTTTAATTTAAAGGTTGTTTTTACATATCCAGGATGGAAAACACAAATTAGCACTACTTGATTTGTATTTATTATCAAAACCTACGTGCATCACCAACCATTCAAAGTGTGCAACTGTCCTTTCGGACTCTGCTGTTTCTGAATGTGAGGAAATTTATCTTGAGGAATCTAAAATCCGACGAATTTGATATATTTTTGTTTAGTTTTCTTGCCAGTTAGAAAAGTAATTTTCTTCAAGGCTAGGTTCTTTCAAGAGTTTTTTTTCTTTCGTTGTTTTTTGTTTGCGTTATTTTATTTATTGAATTCTCTGATTTCTGAAGTCTACATCTGGCGAAATGTTAAAGTGCATTGGTTTTATTTTGCTTTCCAATTACTTCAGTCGTTGCTTCCGGAGATCTATAATCATTTCCCAGAATTAATTTATACATGAAAGGACGTATATAGAAACACCCAGTAAGATAAGCATATATATGTTTATTGCGTATATTTTCTTGATATGCTAATGATATTTATTACATTAATGATGATGTATTTATAATTTTCCATCTCAATCTTCATTTCGTTACTACTATTATTGCGAGGATTATCAGCGCGTGCTCATTGAATTCCGGCAAAGAGTTTTATCCAGTTTACAGTAGTTTGTCTAACCTGTAGGTGGTATAGCTCGAAATTGTGTAGTCGTCTGAATGTCTCAAGTGCGTTTCTTGCTAAACAAACTGTGTGTGGGCCCCATTATTCAGTGAAATACTTATATTCCTTTAAACGAGGTTTGGAACAAATGGTATGAAAAGCTATGTAGAGGGTGATCCAAATTAAACATAAGGCCTTTAGATCTCTCTGTTGAGAAAAATATTTCGCCAGTTTCACCACACTTTCGTAAGCATGCTCTCCTGAGTATGAGGTTTCGACGGCGATGAGAAGCAGCCAATTTACATATTTCTTAACATGTGCAACATTCTCTACCTATAATAAGAGTCGTGAACTATTTTTCACCAAACGAGGGCTCAGTTTTAAAAGAGACTTTACCAAATCGCACGCTACTTATTAAGATATTTTATGAACTCATCCCCATATCGCGTTGCCTGTTCAAAAGTTCTTTCGTAAAAACCTTTCATATGACAGAGTGATTAGCAGGTCATTTTCAATATCTTGGTCACTTCGGTCACCTGTCGTAAACCCTTATGAGTTTTGGCTGAGGGGAGTTTAAAAGAGCTGAGATTCTAAAAGCAATGTTCCGAACCACGCTGTTTTAAAAGACATTATCCCACCTCCAAGCGAATGAGTTAAGTTCTGCCGTGGAATGAGTTGTTCATAGAATGCAATTTCTGAAGCCAAGAGAAGGTGGACATATTGAGCCGTAGCTGTGATGATAGGGTGGTTCAACATTCCACGTGCTACAGTAATATAGATATTGCACAAATCCTTTTTTCGTCGTACTGTCTAATTTGTGGTTAATTTACTGTGATTTCAATAAACGTTTTTGCATGTCAAAACACTTTTTTGTTGTTGATATTAATTCCATCTCCACATGATAGTTCACATTGACTATTGTTGTTAGGTATGTTAACGTATATGTAAATTGCCTGCTCCTAAGCGCATTTTCATCCTATAGGGGCTGAACTGTAAACTAATGTTTTTCTTTCAGAAATTTAAACCCTATGCAGGAGAGCATGTGTATGTAATTTGGCTGAAATTGGCCACGTTTTCTTCTCTACAGAGATGCCTAAATACCTCCTGTTTAATTTGGATCTCCTTGTATTTGATAGCGCAGTTTCTATTAGAGTTTCTGGGCACGAATCTTTAGTAGGACTTGTCAGGTCTGAAGAAGTTGACGAAATCTATAACTTAAAAGATTTGTGTTCCTAGAAATGTTTTTAAAAATTTGATTTGTCTAATATTATTCTTGTAACAGATTCCATCATAGCTCTAGTAACTGTAGCGCAAATGTTAGAAGCTTACAATGTGCAGCTCCATATATAACAAAAAGAGATTGCGGATGAAGTTGAAGATTTTATCAATTGTGGCAAGAGTTCCTGTTGGTTCATGGCGAGGGTGAGAAGGTTTCTCTTAGCCAAAAGCGACATATGAAAACTTTCCGAACAACCCTTCAAAAGCAGCAATTTTATAACCAATTTAATTTGCAAGAGCAAATAATAGAATACTAAACATGTATGACCATTGCAAAATGCTCAAGGAATTTAGGAGTTGTATATAGTGAAGCACAAAAACATTGAAGAACACATAAAGAGTTTAAAAGATTTAAAAAAATGTTAAAATTATTTTAGTTAAAAGCTTCTTTCAGTTATTTTTTCAAATTCTTAATACACCATGAGACAGGTTTACAATATCAAGTACTAGAGAACACTTGTTAAGTCCCCTCAACATGGCCCTCATACGAGAAATGAAAAAATATTCACAAATATTAAAGATGTAAAAGCACTAGCCGCTAGGAAACAAATTTTAGATTTGCCAATAGGTAAACTTATGTACCTAGGAGAAGCATTTAGAGGCCCACCTACTATCCCAACATGAACCAAACCATAGGCATATTGGACTTTTCCTGTAACACAAAAGGCTTGTCAGATGATGCCTGGGACCTGAGAGAGTTCCTTAACAATTATGAACTTGATATCTTGCTAATTTGAATAACCTGGAGGTTGTGAATTAGTATGTTGGTAAATGTTACTTCCGCAACTACTAATTTTACTTTACTCCAAGCCAGGCGCATTCTATAAGAAGGGGAGCAGGCATACTGATAAAATCAATCATCTCGCATTACGTGATACCAATTACAAAACTATATTATTTCGAAGCAACCATATCATGTTTCAGTTAAGCCATCGTAACATCAATATATATGAAATAATTGGCAAATACGAAAGATCGGACCGACAGCCGCAAACACTGGACCATTTTCGATAATTTTTATTTTACATGGAAGCTTCTGACAATTATATATATATAATCAATGGTCGCCTGCCCATCACCAACCTTCACTTTTCAGAGAAATAATTAAAAAAACACTTCTCTATGGGATAAAGCCATGGTGGATTCCCCCAGCCCCAACCACAGTATCGACTTCCACAGTTTCTATCCCATGTAAAGCTTCTGACGTCCAGAAAGTCATCAGTCGTCGCCTGTCACCAACAACCCTCTATTTTCGAAATATTTCGCAGAACAATTTTTGACAGAGTCCCTCCGGCTCTATAACTCCCAATTCGCCAAGTTCAAAGGTTTACCTTTTCAATGATACTAATTTTGTATGTGCAATTTTTCCTACAACCCTTATTATTTTTTTAACTTCATAAACACTTGATTACATGCAGAGAATTCGGAAATAAAGCAAATTCATAGATTCTTCGTTGCAAGGCAATGGTGGAACTTTAAACTAATCTTTATTTCTGTTCTTTTTTTAACTTTTATTTCTGTTTATTTTTGTAAATATTTAATAAGAGGTGAATGATCATGGTCAACTTTTCAAAGCACGAAAGTTTCTAAAACTTTAGTTAATTTAAAATTAAGCACGATTTTGCGTTTTTCCGCGATATATTTCGAAAATATTATCTCAAAATTACTATTTTCATACTATATTAAAGTTCGAAAAACAAGATTTCCAGTGATACAAATTTCATTTCCGTTAAACTTTTTGCTTTAATTTCACAATTTTTTTAAAAACTGAAATTGTGTATCAAATTTACAATGTGCAACAATATGTTTTTAATGTTGAAGAACAAGAACATATACGAAGAGCTGTTGCTAGAACACATTAACAGAATTCTGGTAGAACAATAAGGAAAAGTTTAAGAGCAGACTATTCAAAATTTATATCAGGAACAACTGTTGATCTGGTTCATTTTAATACCTTTTAAAAGTGAAAAATTAACTATTTAATTAATAGTCCCAAACCATACGTCAAAACTTTTCTTATTCTTTAATATTTATGAACACAATTGGAAAATGAATAACTATAAAACGTTTCAAACAAAAAAAGAATTTTGTGTATTTTAATTTTCCATACAAAACTTGATTTTGCATTAAAATTATTGCGCATAAAAAGATTTTTATAACAACCAGCGGAGGGCATAATAGCCAGTTTTCTTATAAAGTTGTATTTCATTCATGTCTACTCTTCGCATGTAGAATTTTGTCATGCTTTTATTTTTTAGCCAAAAGTAAAATTGAAGTAAATTTTTTTGACATGAAACAACATTGGGTATTGAAATAGGCTCTAATAATTTACCACTCTTCTAGCTATATTGTAAACATGCGTTTATAATATATTGATAGAAAAATTCAATCAATCTGAAAAAGTTGTTTGAACACAAAGTGTGAGGGAATATTACAGACCTACAGAAGGGGCAAGTATAAATGGGCCCATATAATATTCTTTAAGTTCATTCTCTCTTCTTTTGTTACTCTCCTCTATTGTTGGCCCTACCCCTGTTGTTATTTGTTATCCGACCTCTAAAGTCGTCGGGGTAGTGGGGAAGATTAACCCCTGCTGTTATCCAGAACAATAGGGCCAGTGGGAAGGAAAACTTACTATGCTGGTTTTCAAAAATTCCATGAGCTCATCCTCCGACAAATCTTCGTTCACCATTTAACTACAGAGGGGCCAGTTACAAAGAATTCACCTGAAATATTTTTGCCTTTCAAAGGGTTGACTGTGTCTAACGTTGTTTATTAAAAACAAGACTTCGACTGGTCTTCACAGACGAACAGGAGACGGAACTTCAAAAGTACATGAAACAGGGCTTTGAAACTTTGCTACGGCCTATCTTCTAAGGAATCGAAATAATTGGCTGATGTCAATCACTGTCAGTATGCAATAAAACCAGCAGGAGTGGTCTCCCATAAACATTTTAGTATACTTATAAATATGGTACCAAAACATTTAGAGCCGTGACATCTATCGAATAACTTTGGAAACCAAGGCTCTTGCTGTTAGTGCTAATTGCAGCTCAGTTCCTCCTTTTTGTTTTTTCTATTAAGAAATATAAGCATCACTTCTTTCCACCTGGAGGAAGTGCACGCTCAGCAAAAAAATCTGGATGGATGCCTGGGTAGGATTTTTAGAGCACTGTGAGACATTTTACAAACAAAATTAAGAGTCACCACTTGTCCTAATTCTTCTAAGCAATCATCAGCCTCATCTCCGCTTGACACATTTCAGTGCTGTAAATGAGGAAGCCTTTTCTGAACTAAAACGTTCAAATTCAGAATAAATCTGCGAAGTTGTGAGATTGATACCTACCTATGCCGCCTTCCCTTACAAACATTGCCATTGTTTGTGCCGTAAGACTTGCCCCACGAAACATTCAAATGAAAAGAATATAAACTCAATGCAAAAGTACAATTAATTTTATTGCCAAAAATATTGTCATGAAAAACAAATGTTTTTATACAAAACACAGAAAATTGTACAAAGTGGCATTTCTTCTCAAGTATCATCTTTGCAATTAACAATCAATGAATCATAAATTAGTTCGTTAATTTTTCTTTTTTATTTTTTCTATAATTTTATAAGAAAAATAAAGCGCATTACAAGTTTTACAAGTAGTAATATTTCACAAGCCAAGACAGGTATTTAAAATTTATCAAATTTTCAGACAAGTAAAATGGATTATTATTTTATTTTTATCTTAAAACATATGAGACGAAAATGATTATTTGTATTTCTCTGTGCATATATCAAGATTTTACTTCTGCAAACTCCCTGCTGAAGTAATTTTGTAATTCTCATAACTTTTAAGTAGTATTTTTATGTGAATTTTTCAGCCAAAATATCTTTTAGTATTTTTTAAATGGTCTGAAAACTATGTTTCACTAGGAAATTGTTCATATATTTAAAGTTGATTGTAATGGTTTTATTTCAATAATTTCCTTCGTTCAATTAGAAAGTTTGAGTCGAAATTAATTACATTAACGACAAATCAGTTAGGGATCTTTTTAAACCCTTTTTCTATTAACTTTTTCCATTTCTATCCTTCTCAAAAGAAGAGGTGACTTTTCAAGAAAAGAACGTCTTTTTAAAACCATAAATGAACACTTCTCTGAAATAAATCGTAAATTAAAAGGTAATTTAAGAGGTAATTTAAAAAATTGTTCATTCTTTATAGAATATGCTTTACTACTAATTTCTGTTAAATATAGCATCCCTATATTAAAATATGATGATCTACATTAGTATCATTCTTAGAAATATGTTGAAAAATATTTCCTATGGTTCGAGATTATAACAAAGTATCGAATTTGGCGCATTTGTGCGGAAATTTATTCTGAAAGTAGAACCCGTTGAAGCATTGAAAATATAAATTCAGGGTGTTGCCGAATTCGACCGACAAATACAGAGGGGTGATAGTAGGCATCAAGAACTTGAAAACTCACCATAGAACATAGGGTCCCAAGCGAAGTTTATTCCGTGAAAAAATTCAGGGTGTCCGAGAATTGTTGGAAACAGTTAAAACTTAAAAAAAAAAAACTAATATTGTTTCAACTACTAATCTTTCAAAAACGAAAGCGGAATTTAAAATTTTTTTCCGGGTAGTTAACACGCAGGTTTGGTGAACCAGGGGTCGTATATTAATGAAAACGAAAAAATAGTTTAGAGCCATTATCTGCTAAAATATTACAACTTGAAGAAAAATAAAAGCATGAAATGGTAGGGAATTTTACAATCTTTAATTTGTTATAAACATGGAGTGTGAAAACTGAAGAGTTTTTGAGATATTCAAGAAAAACTAAGAAGGGCACAAGTAAACACGGATTGGCTTCTACAAATCAGTAGCTTACCGTTATTGGTACCGACGTTTGCAGAGGGTATTGCTGAATTCGTGTATTTTTCCGATTTTCACCCACTAAACATCGTTTGGGAACCTAAGTTCTATGTTTCCTATGTTCCATAGTATTCATCCTTTTGATGTCCACTATTATCCCTCTGAATTTATCGGTAGAATTCGGGAAGAAATTCTGCAAATATCGGTATGCTACCGATCTACCTAGCCCTTTTAGTGTTTCTTGAATATATAAAAATTCTTCAGTTTTCACAATAAATGTTTATAACAAAATAAAGAGGGTAAAATTCCCAACTTGTAATATTTTAATTCCCAACAATTTTTCTTGAACTTGTAATATTTTAGCAGATAATGGCTCTAAACTAATTTTTCGTTTTCAGTAAATTACGATCCCCTGGATAACCAAACAGGCGTATTAACTACTTGAAAAAAATTCAAAAATGCGTTTCCATTTTTTAAAAATTAGGAGCTGAAACATTAATAATTTTTTAAATTAATTTTTAACAGTTTCGAACAATTCCCGTGCACCCTGTATTTTTGCGATTTTCACAGAATAAACGGCGTTTGGGACCCTATGTTCTCTGGTGATTTGTCATCCTCTTGATGCCCGCTATCGCCCCTCTGAATTTGTCGGTCAAGTTCAGCAACACCCTGTATATATATAGGATGTCCACTGTAACAGTTAATTACGAAACCATTAGAGATTGGTTTATACATTTCTTTAATTCTTTTCAATGCTTTGAATGATTAAAAAATATTTTTTATGTTGTTACAGTGTATAAATCTACTGATGACAAAATTTTGAATTTGAATTTTTTATGCAGTCCTCTGTTCCTATTAGTCATATTTGTTGAAATTATTCTGACCCACGACGATTAAAACGAATCGATTTGCGAAGCTTCAAATTACATTATTTTAAGCCATTCAGAGGGCACGTTGATTGGCGGATCCTAAAGATGCTTTAATTTTTAGTATGGCATTTCGTGATATTTGAATCAGTTCTTAAGATCATGATTTTTTTAAAATTAAATGGAATTCTTTTTATGTGAATACATTAGAGCTCTTCTGACAATTCTTAAATTAATACCTTACTGTATGGTGATACATCAAAGAAATAATAAGCTGAATGTTTTCGCATTAGCATTGTAGACGAAGTTGATGTGCGACACGATTTGCAAATGCGGAAACTTGACAGAGCTAATTTAGATTGAGTGTGATTTATAAGTTGTGAAACTTGAAGGACCAAATAAATTGTTCAATCCTGATGATTTTCAGAAATCGGTGCTCTCTTCCTTCCCTTCCTCTCTTTGAAGATCTTCTTCAATCTGACAACCTTCCGGAAACCCTTCTCCATGATGCCGGTGAAAGTGAACACGGGGATTCCGAGCCAGCAGCCCAGAAGTCCGCCCACGTGACTGAAGATTTCGCTGGTCTGCGCAAATAAAAGAAAGATGAATGAATAAAAAAATCATTATTCTATTCACTTCATGAAGAATATGAAGCCAAAGTGGGAGGACACTGGCTTCAAACTTCGGATCTAATGGTCCATTTTTTGCCCCCTTTTATTTGCTTAAAGCAAAGATCTCATGCTCTATAAGAGGTAAAAGCATTCGTCACTCTTCTCGTCAGCTGTCATTCGGAGTGAAACGAGGACGGTACCTCTGACAGATTTCCGATTTTCAAATTGCAACATGACACATTGGACCAGGGACTTCCATCTTAAATTCATGGTTTGTATTGCCTAATTTCCACAAATTCATAAAAAATTCATCTAAGTCTCAAACACTCATTATTCCGATTACAAAGCCAAAGCACTTTTAGCAGACTACTGTTGTCCAGAAGAACCCTCCGAAAAATATGATAACACGTTTTATTTTAGGTCCATTCCAACACAGTCTATTCAAAAGAATAAGCCAATGATTCAGAATTCCGGAAATTTGAATTCATAAATACAATTACAAAAAAATTATAATCAGTCCATCACATTGGATACTGTATTGTAAAATATACTAAAGTAGCAAACCCTTGAAATGCTAAATTTTAAAACAATCTCAGATGACAAAACAAATGCCCAATAATTAATCATGACATGACAAATGTGATAAATCTTGTAATGATTATTTCTTCTCGCCGAGATGCTAAACATTTTAATTTAGTCATCTTTCTTGATATAAATTGCTTTTAACAGTTTAATAGTGCTCCCTGGTTCGTTCTTTAATGTAATAAGAATGCATAGAATTTAGAATGCTGAATCAGAGAACTGGACTTGATAAAAATTTCCGTTTAAACTGCATTCTCACTTTTCTGCATCCGGGAGAGCGTCTTCTCCTCTCTTTCTTACTTGGATGGATTTGAAAAATTGTAACAGTCATAATAGAAACAATTCAAACGCTAAATTAAAGAGATTGCCGATTCTCTACAACTTTCTAACTGACTTTTTTCTCGAATCTTTCACCGTTTACAAGATAGGACCACTAATTCCAAAATTTGCGGATAGATAGCGTTGCAAGTTGTGTCATCGGGTAGCGCATAGACTTTTTACTATACCTAGACATCAATTTTAT
>BGPR01045086.1:0-12428 GCA_013235015.1 Araneus ventricosus | reverse complement strand
ATTTTAGCGACATTTTGGCATTTTTCCTTAATAACTTCTGAAAATATAGCACCATAAAAATGATTTTTACATCATCTGAAAATTTAAAAAATTATCCTTTTAATGATATCAATTAAGTTGTCATTCGATTTTTTCTCTCATTTTAATAAATTTTTAAAAATATTTTTAAGCAGAATTTTAAAACAATACTTTTTATTGTTACAATGAAATTCAAACTGTTTTCATTGTTAAAAGAAATATTTAATTGAGTGTTTCTCTTCCGTTGTTGAAAGCTAAGATAATATCCTATTGGATTTTACTTTCTTTTTTATTTGATCAATTTATCTGTGCAATCTGTAAGGGAAGTTCTCGAGACAGTAAGATATTAGGAAATAATCCAGTTAACTGAACAATTGCGATTACTAATATGATTGTTAATTCATTTTATCGGCATGTTTTAAGCCAGCTAACATGCCTCTGGACGTAAAACGTGCCGCGCTATTTCGATGTTGAAATCAAGTTTGTTAAATTATAGTTCGTGTCGATTACGTACAATTAGATGCTACTTGACTCCATTAGGAACTTTCAAATAGACAAGGAACAGAACAAGTGCAAGGCTACGTAAAGAACGCGGGTTAAATCTCTATAGCAATTTGAAGTTTCAAATTACTTTGTTAAGGGAACCATGAATATCAAATTATGCATAAGAGAGTCAGTTGAAATTATATTCCCGGCGAAAAGATGATTGCTGAAGGCGACTAGTATAACATAAACGGTATTAAAAATTATTACTCTATTGTAAGTGTCATAGCTTCAAACCGGAAAAACTAAATTATCCCCCGATCCCGATTAAGTTTTAGAATACTTTATTCTGAATCCTGTTAGCAATTGGGGTTTTTTTAATAATTTAGTAAAAACTTTAAAAAAAACTATGTATTATGTATATAATTTTTATTTGTTTGATTTTGAATCGCCATTCGGAAATACTTTTAAAAAAATATCTGGTTTTGGGGTACTTACATATTTTTTTTATCTCATTTTTAAATCGCCTTTCGCAAATACATTTTTTTTTTTTTTTTTGCAAAATACCCATTTAAAATTTTACCTGTTTAATTTTGAATCACCATTCGCAAATACCTTTTTTGCAAAATATCCAGTTTTGAGATAGTTATAATTTTTGTGTTTCATTTTGAATCATCATTCGAAAATGCATTTTTTTTTTATTTTTGCAAAATATATAGTTAGAAGTATTTATAAATTTTATGTTTTATTTTGAAATGCCATTCACAAATACATTTTTTTGCAAAATTTTCAGTGTATGGGTATTTATAAATTCAATATTTCTTTTTGAATCACCATTGTCAAATTTTTTTTTTTTTTTTTGTAAAATACCCAGTTTTGGGTATTTATAAATGTTAAGTTTAATTTTGAATCGTCATTCACAAATACTTTTTTTTTTTGTAAAATATCAAGTTTTGGAGTATTTATAGAAGTTTGTATGTTTCATTGTGAATCAGCATTATAAAAGTTTTTTCCCCGCAAAATACCCAGTTTTTGGGTATTTACCCAGGCCTTGGGTAAATACCCGGTTATATACCCAAAAAATATTTACCTACCCACTGGGTGTTTACCCACCCCACATCACTGATACTGCCTAATGAAACACTTAGGAAGATTCTGGAAATAGAATGGATCCTTTTTAAAACAGAAAAAGTGAAATTTTCCATAAGGCAGAGTAAAACCGTTGAGAAATATCCGATCCGCGAATAAAATAACGGTTTATCAGAAACAATCATGCACATAAGAAAGTAACATTCACCTTTAATTAGAACATTTAAATGCCAAATAGTTGAAATATATTTAACAATTTATCTTTATGCGTAAATAACTAATGCATAACAAAGGAAATACAGACAAAGTTAAATAAAATACATTAAAATCAAGATCCGTTTCCTTTGCATGAATATTAATACGATTTTTTTTAAATTAAAAATAATGTCAAGAAAAACAATTTGGAAACGAGAAACGATTGTCCAAGCAGGAGAATTGTATTTTTAGCGCTTCACCATGTTTCCTGTCAAATTTTATCGATTCGCAACAATCACTCTCTAAACTTCACATGAAAATTTGCCTTTACGAAGATATTTAAGTTATACGGAGAAAAATCAATCGCAGGAAATTAAATCTAAACAATGAAAAGACGGTTATGCATCCACGCTCATTCGTGTGTACGATAATGCTGCATGAATGCTAATTGATGGGAAAAGTGCAATTGGTTCCTTTCCTTTTTTAATTCAGTTTAGTTTCAAAACTGACCCAATCGTAACACTGATTTTAAAATATTAGCTTTTTTAAATCATTCGTAAAATTTCTAAAGTTAATTTCAAGATCCCGTTTTGCTCCCCCATCTCTCGGCTTTTATACAAAAAAGCTCCTGTCTACCTCATGACGCATGATGGAAAAAATAGAAAATCGACCAATTAATTTTCATTGTTAAATAAAGGCTGTTCAGCTATATAATAAATGTTCTTTATATGAAAAACAATCATAAATATTAGAAAAAAAATTCTGTTTAGTTTCGATTTCGTGACTTTTAATTTTAAAAAAAATTATTAACATTCTTTTGTCATTTGCTTGTCATCAGGGACGCACTATCGAATATTTTCAACTTTATAAAGGCTTTTTTTCAACACTGAAATGAACAGAAATTAATAGAGATCAAAGCAAACCGACGTACTAAAGAGGTTTCACCGTACTATGTGCTAAAATTTGAAAAGTCCTAAAAGAACGAAGAGGTTACTTTTTTCAACTCATCATCTTGACTGAATAGATGTAATAAGAACTTTATAACTTAAAATTAATAATCATTATAAAAGCAGAATAAAATCTGAATCATATTTGGCAGTCCTCACTTAATATTACATTCCCCATTTGTAAGACTTCAGTGGAGATTATAGTAATTTCCACCGAAGACATTAACAACTTCTTGATCCTCGCCGACAGTGTTTTATTAATGAAAATGCCACAAAACAGTAGGATGTATTTAATCTATAATGACGACTCTGATCATACTTTTTGCGTCCGCTAAGATTAGAGAATAGAAATTTAAAATAACTGAAAGATTAAAAACGCATCCCTATCTGTTCCTATTCATAAGTTCAGTACTTATTGCATATTAATTCTCAATATGTTTATTCTCAGTTCTGAACTAAACTATTATGTTACATCTGTGTTTCCGAGCCCTCTCTTTCCGATTACACAGCATGTCATCTGTATAACATGTCCACGTTATAAATAGTGGCATTTTCGAAAAGAATATTTATTCTTTTCCAATACATCATCTAAACAACAAAAAGTTAACTTTGAACAAAAACATATTTTCCATTCAAAAATAGCTCGGAAATGTATAAAATGCCGCGGGAGATCTTTTCGAAAATATGAAACAGAGTAGGTGATCAAATTGACCTTGAATCGAACAATCATATTTCAACTTCAAACAAGCAATCATTCTCTTGCGATGCTGCTTTTGGTGAAAATGTGTGTAGTGGGATGAAATCAGGAAGAAGTACGAGGACGTGCATCGAGACAAATGCAATTCTATTTGTTTCTGCTGGGGTTTACAGCAATTAAAAACTATCACTGCTTATTTAATTACGATTTGTGCAACAAAAATAAATGGAATAGCATGCCCTGTATAAAAAGCCAACATAAACTACCTTGAAATGCTTTGAAAAGAAACAAAAACTTCCAATTTTAAGCATAAAAACAAAAGGAAAATGGATTAGTTTATATATATCTATATATATATAGATATCTATATATATAGATATCTATATATATCTATATCTATATATATCTATATATAAAGATTATTTTCTGTATATACACTTTTTTGTTGCATACCCAGACCATTTGACTTACTGGGACAAAATTTGGCATAGTGATGGATTACCACAAATGAGAGCCAACATCTAAATAGAGCAACTAAAAATTATTTTAGGACTGTGGTGACTAATCAACAGGCCAAATCTTAATTCCAGTTGCCCGGTCACATCCTGTATTGTTGGAAAAAAAAAAAAAAAAATCAAACTTCTAACCACCCACTGCAGTTCCGATTAATATAATGAGAATGTGCGAGTTTCATATTCAGAAAAAATTAGTGTAAAAATATAGTTCATCCAGGAGCCCCATTTGTCATGGATAAAAATAAAATATTCTTGAAAAAAAAGAAATATATATTTTTCCTTTTCCAAGCCTGGGCATGGTAATTTTGCCTCTCTTACCTCCTTCTCTTGGTGGACCTGGATGGCATGCTGAGGAATGAACATCAAGTAATGATTTTCATAGAATTTTAAAACAAGCAATAAAGATTATTTCCTTTTTATTGAATTATATCGACTCGAAAGTTGAATATAAAAATATAGGCATTTTCAGTAGTCAGGAAAGGGGGGGGGGGGGTATCCAGCAAAGTTTTATCTTAAATCATTTCATTTCAAATTCTTATGTATCCAGCAAAGTTTTATCTTAAATCATTTCATTTCAAATTCTTATTTAATTAAATCCAGTATTTAATCTTATTACTAAAGATATTCTTGATAATTAATAGAAATATATATTATCCGTGTTATATGAATAAATGATGTCTATTCAAATTCATACGAAAACAGTTTAATCTTGTTTTGGTACACACATAATGAAAGGTGGAATGTTATAAATAGCATTTTTAGAAAATCAAGAATATAATGAATGTATACAAGAAAAATTACAAAAGCTTCAGAGCCATAACTTGTAACTTCTCTAATTACAGAGATTAAGAAAATAAAGGCCCAGTTTTAGCTTAATTAAATCCTAACTAATTTATTGTTTACTGTTCACATGACAATTTAATGATCACAATGTACAAGTGAGAAAGTTTGAAACGAATTGGAATTTTAAAACAAATAAGAGTGATGAAAAGATTTTAATGATATATATTAAAATTACATAGTAGGCAATTATTGATAAAGGGGTTTGAAGTGACCGCCTTCTTTAAAAAGGACAGCAGTGAGGGAGTTCTGGAATCTATCCAGCAGGCATGAGCAGGCTAGTTCTTGTTGTGAAACTCCTCCTGCCATGCCCATTGCACTGCCTTAACGTTTTCATGGCATTTTGAGCACAATAAACACTCGAACACAATAAACACTCAGATATTTGTTGAATATTTATTCATTTTCGCTTGTGACAATCACAACTGAACAACACACTTAAACTCGCCGCTCGCTAACATAACACACCTATACAATTGCCCGCTCTAATGATCACACACACTCAGTTTGGTTTCACTTGCTCATAGCTAGCGCCATGTATTAGATTGTTTTTCAAACATTACCCACAGGGCCACCCTGTATATAACTAAACATGGATTTTGATTCAATTAACTAAATTAATATCCCAGATTCATGCTCTATCATGGGCTGATAGGGACAGATGCTGCAATTCTGAAACATACATTCAAACCCTGGTATAACAAATGTGGGATATAACAAACCCTTGATTATAACGAACTTTTCAAATGGTCCCAACCGAACTCCTACGTAACTAATATATTTTCAAATGCTTAACAAACTTCCAAGAGCAAGGAATTCAGATATAGTGAACTAAAATTCCCACTTTTCTTTCTTGCCAGTTCCATCTCTCAGAATCGTCTGCTCCTCTCATTCTGTGAGGGACTAATTATCTACCTGCTGGGCCATACAAGCCACATTTAATTAGCTCACCTCAGGGATGAGATTGGCAAAAAAGCAGAAAGACTGAAATCATACGCGAGCAAAACATTTGTACCATAATTTATACGCGAAAGATGTTTTAAGAAGTAAAACATCAGAACCCGCAATATGCTGAAAATATTACACTATAATAATTAATAACTTAATTATTTATAATTCAGTATGTATAAATAAGAAAAAGAATATTAAATTATTATTAAATCATTCACATTAAAAGTTAACAAACAAGTTTAACACATCATCAGGTGCATCAGAAAATACAAAATTAGACATTAAAACATTTACCACCTGTACATCACTGCGATTCAACATACACCCAACAGAAGTCTGAGAAGAATTATATTTAATAGCCTTTTCATAAAAGTTAGCTCAAAAAATAAATAAAAATAAGGACAAATAATTTCTTTTGCTTCATGCAATTGTGTAAAGTATATTAGCTCTTTATAAATTATAATAATGTATCACATACTGATTTCTGTTTTATTTCTTTTATTTTTATAAATTTTTGGTCGAGCATATTTTCCCAGAATTTTCTTTCGAAAACAGAAGATAGGAAGATTTCTTTTCTTTGTGTGACAGCGGAATTTTTGGAAGAAAAAGCAAATTTTTGCGGTGGTAAAAAAAACCCGGAGTTTTGAGAGAAAAAAGAAAAAAAAGCGGAATTTCTTCAAAAAAAGCGGAAATTCGCGAAAAAGCGGAAGAATCTCATCCCTGTCACCTGTTACCAGGTATCACTACTTCAAGGGAAAACTGTATTAATAGCGACCACCCTACGATCATTTTCAATACATCACCCAGTATGACAATTGACAGGTCAACAAAGGAACGGTTATCACTCAGCCGCTTTCTTTTTTACTCCAGAGGGCAATGTGCATCTGTTTCTTTCGAGTCCAACAAAACTGCTCAGAGATGAGGTTTATATGTCACAGCACATTCTTTCCTTTTCTTTAGTTCCACCTGCCGACTATCATTCGAGTTGTTGTCAGTGTGTAAATTTAAAATGGGTAGTGTTAGTAAATGGAAAGCTTTTTCTAGCGAGGATAAAGTGAAAATTATTAAAAGAATAGAAAAGGGCGAGAGTGTATCTGCTGTTTGCAGATAACTTTCTCTTTCTAAATCTACAGTTGGGACCATTTGGAAAAATCGTAGCGTGGTAATCTCAGTTTGCAAGAAAAATCTGAACAGTACTAATAAGTTTTGAAATGTAATTACAATTAATTTCACTTTTAGTTTTTTAAAAACAAATATTTGTTTTAATTATTATAACTCAAATAATTAATTCAGTGTAATTAATTTATGCAACACAAAAATCTGTTTCAAGAATATAGCAAATTTTGTGTAGCCAATATCTGAAAAATCGGATATAGCGAACCCTCAGTTATAGCAAACGTCTGGATCAGTCCATTAACGGTTCATTATAACGAAGTTTGACTGTTTGTAATGCGACAGGTAACAACACAAACTGGCACTCTACCCAATACTCTTTTACACAACATCATTGTTAGGATGTCTTCATGATCATTCAATAAACACTAGTTTTGCTCTGTAGGTTAGAGTCTCAATGTCATTGATAGCCTAATCATGTAGTTACAATGTGGCAGGGGCATATCAAAGTTCATCAACAGTTTTATAAAAGCTAAGTCACTAATTTATATTCTGATAAAGACAGCATAAATAAATAATATGCTCAAGAAGAGCTAATGCTACAACTCTCAGGTGAAGTGAACTGGTAAAACCAAAGTAAAAATTATAATGAAAATCAATAAAGGGAAATAGAAAAAGAAATTTAAATTAAACCACTAATGTCGCAAAATAAAAGACTTCTTACTCATATTACCATTTGTCTCAACCCATTTAAAAGATTCATTTTATTCCATCATTCTATATACAAGGATACAATTTACAAAAGTTTTAACCCCTTAACTGTGGTGTCGGAGCTTTGTCAGTGCATTGAATAACCATATTTTCCAAATAAGATAAAATTAAGTTAATAAGAAACATTATTATTTCACACAAAAATGATGCAGAAACCATAAACATCGCACAATTGAATTGGGGATGCAACAAATATTTGGCAACTATTTGGTATTTGGCCTATTCGGCCCTTTTGCTGAACATTCTGTTGGCCGAATACTAAACAGATATTCAGCGAATAAATTCAAATAATTTTTTTAATGAGCTTTTAAATGTATTTAATAAACAATATTGCAGAATTAATATTCAGTACATTTATTAAAAAAATATAACATTTATCCAATTTTAAGTTGCATTGTATACAAGTGTATTTAATAACGTTACATATCATTTATCATTACAAAGCCTGAAATTTCGATGCAAGAACAATAAGTAATTGTTTAACATTTAACAGGAAAAAAATCTGTTCTGTTTGGTTTCATACATATATATTAGGAGCTTCACAAAATAGCTTCCAGGAACTGAAAGATATTTTTTTGCTAAATTTACAAATCTTGGAAATCTTTCCCTTCCACCCCCACCAATTAAGTGGAAATTTCATCTTCGCTGTTAGAACTTTTATAAAAATAAGAATTAACTTCTAATAACTTTCATTTATCCACCGAATTTTTTTTATGCTCATCATTACCATTATTCTACAATGATGACTTTTTTTTTTAATTTCTATTTAGCAAGTCCTAAATGAAGAGGGTTTTGAAATATTTTATTATAGGAATTAAGATATTTAGGATATTACAAAAAAAAAAAAAAAAAATGAATAAAGGTGTTAATATTTTTTAAATGTGCAAATAATAAAAAAATCAATATTTTTTCATTTAAAATTTGAGCTGCATTTTATTCAAAATCAAAACCACGATGTTTTTAAAAAGTAGGTACTCGGCCACCGAATATTCAGTATTCAGTCTGAAATTTGGACGAATATTCAGTATTCAGCCAAATCATTAGCTACATCCCTAATTTGAATCAATACAACTAAACCTTCCCAACACAGAAGGTATTATCCAATTAGATAGCAAAGAAAATTAAACAATTAAGGGGTTAATAGACACACAAAGAATATTGAATGATGCCTCTATATCAGCGGTTCCCAACCTTTTCAGTTTTGCGGACTACCCGTTGTGTAAAAAATATTTTGAGACCCACTGACTAAATATGCAAGTAAAAATGTACAAACACATATATTTATATATACAGGGTGTCTAAGAATTGTTGGACAGAGTTAAAAAAATTAATAAAAATTCTAATATTATAATTACAGATTTTTTTAGATAAGAGAGCAATTAAAGTTTTTTTCAGATAGGTAACGCAGCGTTACGGCATTCTAAATTTGCTACAGAGAGATAATTCTGTGCGCAATGGCTACCGTTCGGCAGAAGCCGATGTGCGTTTTCTGGTTTTCTTTTTTGTTTTCTTGATTATTTCGAAAAATATTCAATTTTTAATTTTTACATGCGAGCTAACAAATTACCCTACAAATACATGCTTTTTTCTTCTTCTAGCTTTAATAATTTATCAAATAATGGCTCTCAAAAATGGGAGAAAGGCCACCTAGGCAACCGTAACAGCGCATTTCATATCCAAAAAAAATTTTGAAATGCACTCTCATTTAAAATAATGTAGTTCTAACATTCTTAGGCTTTTTTTATTATTAATTTTTTAAATGTATCCCACAATTCTCGGACACCCTGTATATTATATGCCCATATATGCTAATGATTAGTGAAGCTTACTATAAAAAGGAATAAAAAATGTATAGTTTTATAAAGCAAGAAAACTAGAGAAAATTTCTGAAGCCCGCCCCCCCCCCCCTCGACTAGCGTTTTGTGGCCCACTAATATGCTATCCGAGGCCCACAAGTGGGCCGTGGCCCATGGGTTGAGAACCACTGCTCTATATAATTCTATGCAGAATATTGGCATTAAGAAGAATATATTTGAAGGCATGAATTGAACCAGTCACTCAAATTATTACAAAATTAACCAACATTCAAATAATATTGTTGACACAAAGTACTAAAATATATTTCAACAATTTTTTTAAAATTATAGTTTCATTGAATAGCAATTGATGAATTGTTACAAAAAATATATATTTTTTAATGAATCCCATGTTTGTTATCACATAGTCATCATTGTTGCTATTTAGTTCAGAAAATATTTGCTTCATAAAGTGTTTCACATTAGACAAGAAATAATCAATTACAAGACTTCTTACATTACAGATACAATATTTATCAAGATACTGAGAACAACAAAACTGGGACCAATCTCGGCTTCCATTTTAAGAATACAAAAAAAAAATTTAAAAGCTACACCATTAATGTAAGCCAGTTAATAGCCAATTATGCTCTGGTCTACCAATTAGCTTTTAAATATTTATAATTTAATTCCTTTCTAATTAAAATTTTAAAAATAAAGCTTATATTAGTTCAATATAAGCTTTACGGAAAATGTATTTTTATCTTACTTGAAGAATTTAGATGCAATATAGACTTTTGTGTGTGTATGGTTGGTTGGGACTTTATTTGTGTATAGCTGGTTGGTTCGTTTGTAGTAGTTTAATTGCACAAGAGCCAAATCTGGACATCCTGCAATACGTACATTTGTGCAAAACAAAGTAAAAAAAAAATAATTAAAGAGTTGCAGTAACAATTTTTAAACATAAACACTTAAGCCCCAATTACATAACAGCCAAGCTACTTTAAGGCTAGATAACAGAAGATGTGTTCCAAAAGTGAAGTAGTTCTCATAGATTTGTCAAATTACAAGAAAGCAGGGTTGTCGATTTTTTTTGATTTTTTTCAAAAAAAATCGATTTGATTTAAATCGGATTTTTTTTTTATTTAAATCAAGATTTTTTTGATTTTAATGATTTTTTTAAAACTATATATATATATAGATAACATTTGTATATTAGACAATGAGCGTTACAGTCATAGAATTATATATATATATAACAACATACCAGTCATTAAGCTGTACTTTCTTTTAAAAAAAAAACAAATTAAAAAAATTTAATTAAAAATGTAACAACTATTGAAAAAATATTTGTGAACTAAAATATAACAATATACTTTTGAAATATAAGACAATTTTATTAAGGAAAAAAGGAACAATGTAATAAAAATTGTCATTTCTTAACTACAGATATATTATTGTATGTTAGAATATTATGGAATTTTACATTCAGCTGTTAATTTGTTTCAATATAAACACAAGTTTTGAAGCTTTCTTTACTCCTAATCTGTTTGACCCAAAACATGAAATAAAAAATTTTCTACATAAAATTTTTAAATTCAGGCTTCAAGGTGCATTGAGTCACCATCAGGACTACCTGTGCGCCAAATTTCATGACTGTAAGTGTGATAGATTCGTCTGTACATTGCGCACACACTCACAAACATTGCCTTTCATAAGTATAGATCATAGTTTAAATTGCACTATGTAGATGTTTGTATATCTTTTGGAGCATTTATATGCATTACTTAATTATCTTACATTTGAACATTATTGCAATATAAAAACTTTGTTGTCCCCAACACTATCTAGATTTCTCCAATATTAAAATGAAACTCACTGCATTTTACTATGTTCTTTCTTTGTGAGCATGCTCCTTTCACAATATTTATTTTATTTTATAAAAGAAGGAGTATCTCAAACTTTGCATTTTATTTTGTTGCTCATTAGGGATTTATTTAACCCTTTGCGGCGAAGCTTCTCAACCGTTAAATTCAACTATAAATGAAAAATAATAGGTTTAGGATAGGGCTAATAGTAGTCCTTTTAGAATGTATATAGCAGTCTTATGAAATTTTGTTTCAGAATAGGAATTATTAGAGTTAAAGTTTAGGAAAATTCCTTGACTCAGAGATAAGAAATTTTTCAGTTCTGGACGTTTAACAATTTTAGCTCGAAATTTTTGCTCCAATATTCTTGAAGTTTTAATTTATAATTTTCTGTAAGATTCAACAATAATTTTCAAGTGTATCAAGGTGGCTGTATCTAAGGGGGTTCTCATAAGGGGGTGACCCCCAACAGAATGAAGCAAGTTTTTTAAAAAACTTTTTTTTTTGTAGATTCTATGTCTAGACAATAAACTAAACCCACTCATGATGTTTTCTCATCATATTTCAAAAAAATTATTGCTTTGCTCCACAAAGCGTTAAAATCTAATTTGCTTCCGTTCTCAAAAATAAAGATATGGAAAGTACTTTAGTTACATCAAGTCAATGAAATATTTTTTTTTATGTTCTATATATTCTTTCTTTAAATATATATTTAAAAATATTTTAAAATCACTATTTAAAGATACATGAACAATTTTATTTCATTAAAGTGATTTAAATCAGTGATTTTTTTTAAAAAAATCAGTTGATTTAAATCGCGATTTAAATCAGTGATTTTAATCAACTGATTTAAATCACCGCAACCCTGCAAGAAAGAGATACAGAAATAATACAAGAAAAAAATATCCCCTACAATAATAAAAAAATTTGAATGTCTTAAATTACTTGATAGTTATTTTAAAAACAGAAATATTCAACAAAAAAAATATGCAAGTACAGAAAATTTAATTGGGCTTTAAGTTAAAGCAACAAATTTTAAACAAGCTACAGATTATGCTTTAAATTAATTTAGTACCAATATAAAGAAAGCCATTAAAAAAAAACTATCGGCTCTCAATTAAATTACACTGCAAAATATAAATTTT
>BGPR01045085.1:0-12429 GCA_013235015.1 Araneus ventricosus | reverse complement strand
ATAAATTATAAGAAAGTTCTGTCTGGCTTGATGAAAATTTAAAAACGAAAGTGTTGTTATTTCCTTAGCTTAATGCTTCTTATTATGCTAATGACATTTTTCTTCTTTGGCAGTTTTTTTTAAAATTATACGTAAAAAACTCTAGAATTGAAACTATTTTTGAGATAATCATTTTTAAACATTATTTTTAACCATCGAATTTAACAAAAATACAAAAATAATTGTGCCAATAGTTTAAGCGCAATATAGATTTATCTCTTTACAGTCGAGTAAGAATAAAATTTTAATACTTGATTATTGCGCCTTTAGATTGTATTAGGTTAAACACACGGTTTTCCATCGATGACACTTATGTTCTGGCTTTAGTTCAAATGAAGCATCCTTAATGGGCGATCTCAATTTTTCAACTGAAGAATACAGCTTGATAAACTGAACGTGTGAGTATAACCCATACGTTTTCTATGGGGTGAAAAATCAGTACTTAAGACTGGCCAGTTCCAGACTGACACCATGTTGGATCTAAACCTTTCGTGACGTTGATTTGGAGGCAGAGATTGACGCTTTGTCATGTTGAAAAGTCCGATCTGTTCCACCTAAATTATCCCCAAAAGGAAACAAATGATTGCTTGGTAGTTTTCAGATTTTTTCAAACCACTGAGGAAGGATAAGGATACATGCCCATGGAAACAAATTGCTCCCCATACCATCACAGATCCACCACCCTGTTGTCTACTAAACATGCTCCTTGGTTACTTTCAAAGATCATGACAATAGCATATAAACCCATAACGACCGTCCAAATAACATTTTTTTTCATCACTGAATAAGACAATAAGCCACGTATCACATAATGACTTGTGCTGTTTGGTCCATTGCAATCGATCTTATTTATGGTGTGGCATCAAGAAATGTAATTAAAGCTCTTACGGTTTTTCATGCATCCCGATTCTAAAATTATTCTATGATTTTTTTTTGCAATATTTGTCCTCTAACCATGTTTTTAGTTTTTGAAACACAATAATTCCCAGTTGATACCAAGTTCCTCATGCGCCGTTCGTGGAAGGAGCTGGTCACTCCTGGCCTTCTGGAACTAGATTTCCGTTTGAAGGTTTTACCGCAAGATATTTTTTTGATAAATTACTTATTTCGATCTCTTTAAAGCAGTTGCAATTTCAGAGAAATTGACTTCTCTTTTGATCCCATACACCAGATTTCTTATGCTTCTTCATATGAAAATTCGTTAGGCCATGCCATTTAGAACTAATGTCAAACCAAAAAGTCAGATTCTTATAATACTAGAAAAATAACCCGTCATGGTATAACGGATGCAAATTTCCTCTTCATTCCAGAGATTTCCCGTCAAATTTGGAGTGATTAAATAGATATCTATGCGAGAGAAATGTTTAATATTGATTGAAAACAAAAAAATAAACATATGTTTTATGACAGAAAATATATATTTTTTATTTACATATTATTTACATATTTCTTTATTCAAAAAACCTCTTGGTCTAAAAAAATCTAGAAAATCTAGTAGATATAAACTAGATATATGGTAAATCTAGTTTCAAAACAAAGCACTTCTCTGCTTGTCAAACGTTGCCAAATAAAATTATCAACTTGTATCATCACGATTGCAATAAATAATTAGATGCATCGTGGCGTCCAAACTATATCACGCGCATGATATACCACTGACGTAATTTACTACTTTTCTGTTATAAAACGGAAATTAATTTGAAATATATGATTAATATAATTTAAAATTTCTCGGGAACTAATGATCATGGAGAGAAATTTTATATCAATCAACAGAAAATTTTATTTCACTATTTTAGAGCTGTTAAATTTGAAATTAGAACGATGATTACTCTTTTAAATTTAAAATTAATGAAATTTAGGTTCTCTAACAATGAAATAATTCTGTTTAACGTCTCGCAGTACTATGAATCGAGTTTTCTTGTTGTTGACGTCAGAGCGTTATCGAGAGATCTAGGCTATTATATTTGTATTACCTAGATATCATATAGGTGCGCAACTATTTGTGTGATTTCATTAATTTGCATAAAAGCAGTTTTGAGCTTAAACTTTTGGCACAGCAATTTGCGTTCTATTCTTGAAACTTCTGATTATAAATAAAGTTTTAAAGGTGATAATGTTTATTATGATTTTACTATTGCTTTCTTGTATATATATAAACAATATGTTGAAATAAAGTGGATTTTTAAATTTTTTTAAAAAATTATTTTATGCTTAATCCGTGAGGACGCGCGTTCCTAACTCTTACTCGAGAACGCGCATCGGACCTCGCAAGCTCGGGGTCCTGTTTTTTCAACAAAACGCGCAGAAAATCACATTTACTTTATTGGGAAACACTTGTTGCACTAGTATACAGAATATGAAATATTAATAAAATAATTTTCAAATGAATATCTTCTAGGAAGCGCAGTAAATTGAAAAAGATTGATGAATGCTTGTACTTCCAAGGCGTTCTCGTCCAACATTGCCAGAATTCTTCTAGATATAAGTGTTAATGCATCAGCTGTCTCATTTCCAAGAATTTTTAACCGGTTATACATCGTTTGCTACACCACAGTTTTCGGGCAATTGTTTGACGATGTTGAGTGTAAAAGTTCCCATAATTTTGCTAGGTTCTTTTCCACACCATTTGTTAATTCTACCTATCTTGCCGTTTACTACACCATTTTTGAACTCCATCCTTCTTCTAAATAAGCGGTGGTCTCACAAATATAAATTCATAGTCTAGTTCCTTTTGAGAATACGATTTACGACATCTAACTATTTCAACAGCAACAATTTCTTTATTTTCTTTGTTAATCGATTCTTAAGTAGTTGATTTTCAGCTAAAAGCTTTTCTAATCTTTACATCTCATATTTGTAGTTCGAATAGCGCTAAATTGCCGCGATTTATCTGTTCTCAATCCTACAGAGAAACGCGAGCGCGGGCATCGGGTTTCGGAGGTCCGACCGTCTGTTTCCTGAAAAATAATATGTGGTAAATTCTTGAAAAAGCGGTGGTTAGCAAGTAAATGGCCTTGAATGCAGTTACTGTGATTCTGGAATCTTTTCGTTCGGGGTTAATCTTCTTCAATAAATTCCCACAGGCACCGGGCCTAGGATAAATAATTGAACACTCATCCACCCAGACTGACACACACTTCCGGCTACTTATGACCTTTTTTTCCCTCTACGTATTTTTTTCTATTTTGTATTGTTTTCTATGTTGTTCTGTTCAGTGTATGTTTCTTTTTCATTTTTATATGTTTTTGTACCTGATACTTGTTTTTGTCCTTTCTTAAAAAATAAAATTCACCTCCATCCATCCAAACCGGAAAGGAGTGTAATGTAATACAAAGGCACCGGGCCTCGCAGACCCAATGCGCGTCCTCCCGGGTTAAACTTTTGACGCGCACTGTAAATGAAGACAAAAATAGCTGACCTTGCAATCCGTTAAAATGCACCACAGATCTTATCTTACAACGATTAGAAAAGAGCAAATGCCCATTCTTGCTTCTAAACCATAATAACATTTTTGAAAGGAAGTTTGCAAATTTTAGATAACTGTATTCTAAAAAATTTATGTCTCATTTTAGGACTTTCAAATTCAAAAGGCGCCATTAGAGTCGTTAGATGTTACGGCTTTTAGGAGCTGATTTTGAAAATTGAAAGTTCACTGAGATTTAAGCTAACTAGTCAGATTAAGGTTAAAATTCATCATAACCTCATTCTATCGGTGTAATCAGCAATAATGACCATAGGAGCTGGTTGACTGAAATATCGGCGTATATTCTATGATGAATTCAAGCTTCAAATTATATCGTAAGAGCAGTCATTTTTCTCGGAATCTTCGATTCCATATATGGGCCGTTTGATTTTAGAAGGGGACTTCTGCAGACTCGGACGAAATTACTTTTTTTTTGCGTTTTCGATTTGATGAAGGTAGGTACATCGTTTGGTGTAAAAACTGAAATCCTGCCATTCAGAGTTATGTTGCATCAAAGTTTCCGTATGATGTTAGAAGAGGACTTCTGCGCAGAAGAGGATCTTCAATTGACCTTCAAGAGGACTAAAATTCATTCACATCATAATTTTATTACTATTAATTTTATTTTTTAAATCTGAATTTAAATAAAAACAAATAAATTTTGCATTTTGTTTTGTTTTATTTTAATTTAAATTTATTTACAATTAACTAAATTTTAAATTTTATTTCAGTTTAATTGATATTTCATGTTTCATAATTGTTTTCCCCTGAATTTTACTAAATCTAAATTTTAATTAAAAAACAAAAGAAAATCAAATTTAGATTTCTGTGCAAATAAATGCTCTTTTAATTAACTCACTAATATTCTTCCAGGCTTTATAATAATTTTACCTGCTTTTTTTGCTTTAAATCTGAATTTTGCTTAAAAAAGAAAAACTTAAAAATTTGTTTGAATAGTTTTAAGTTTAATTTTACTTGCAAATAAACTAATTTTGAATTTTATTTGAGTTTCCTTCTAATTGTTTTTCCCAGAATTTTTTATCTGTTTTAAATCTGATATTTAATTCCAATAACTTTAATAATAAAAATTTAATAACTTTAAAATTCGAATTTATTTTGAGTCCATAAATTTAAATATACTAATAACTAGATAAATTTTTAATTTTTGTTAAGTTTCATTGATATTCCTGGCTTTGTAATCATTTATTCCCTAAAATTCGGAAACTTTTATATTGTTTGATGTTAAAAAGGGTCTTCTGCAAAATTTAAATTTGAATTTCTGCAAAAATTAAAAATTTTAATATTTTTTGAGATTGTCGTCAATAGATTCTCTTCCTACTGTGAAACGCATAAGAGATATCTTGGACCCTAATTTCAATGTCGCTTACATCCCCTTCATTTTTTTCTCCTCCTGTAAAATTTTAAAAATGTCAGAAATCCCCTTTTAACATCAGTCGATTCATATATTATTAAACTGCCACAAAGTTTGGAACGTTGAGATTCATGACATATAATTTCTTGGGCAATGTCATTCGGTAACATCAAGATCTGATTACTCCCTTGTCTTTGCAAAAGAGACGATTGTAAAAGGATAATCGAGACGTCGAGATAAGACGCGAAAGGTTCAGAGCGCAATATTTTATCCTCCTCTTTGAAGAACAGCTATTTAATTATCACTAAATTCTTCTTTTTCTAATATTAATCACCTTTTCATCCAAGACTTTTGCTGGCCCAGCACCTGTAAGAATAAATGTTCAGTTAATCAAGTCGTAATTTGGAAATCAGCCGTAATTGCTTGAAGTTAAGTATCTAACATCTGGCCAGCTTCTATCCGGATTTTCACCAGTTTATTTTAGTGAAAATGCAATGTCCTATCATGGAAATCGAGTGACGGCATATGCATTTTGTTCTCGATATTTCTAATCTATAATATAAAACAGAAAATGCATGTATCTGTCTGTCACAAGAACTCCTCCTAAATTGTTAACGGTAACGCCATGAAATTTGAACAAGGCATTTTAAAGCACATTTCAAGGTCAATTGTGCTATTTTCAACTTCCAGAGCTAATTAGTTCTTTATAAATTTAATTAAATAACGAATTTTTAGATGGTTTCCGCTTATAACTTCTGAAATACTAATAGTACGAAAAATATTTCTACATCAACTTAAAGTGCAAAACATTATCTTTTTAATGATACTAATTTAATTGCTGTCCAATCTTTTCTCTAACTGTAATTAAGGTTTCAAAACTTATTTTAAACTCAAATTCTAACAATGCTTTTATTATTATAAAATCAAATGTATTGTTCCATCAAATCTTTTATTCACGTATTTTTACCACTGCTAAAGCTAATAAAATATTGTTTTCTTTAGTCAAGTTAGACTTCTTACTTCCGATGTTATTTTGTAGCATGCACTTAATTTCCGTTTTTATTTCGTAGCTGATAATATACAATGAAACATCCAATGACGTTAGTTTAAAATAAACATTCGTTTTTGAATTTTCTCGCATTTTCAATCAAACCGTATTGTTTTAAGGTGATAAAAAGGCTATATTTGAAAGTTTTTATTCAACAAGAAAGGATTGAAAGAAGAATTACGTTTGTTGGGGAAAGTTAGCGACAATATTTGTAGGGAAAGAAACAGGAGGCCGGTATATGAAAAAATATGGATCCCGAGCAACCCCAGGTTTTGAGCTAGTAATATCTATAAAATATACTTTTGTTCACTTTAATCTTGGCCCAATAGCTAATTCTTAAACCATTAAAGATAGCTTCTGCTTCCAATTGAAAAATGCTCTAAATGACGTAAAGAATTATATTCTATGTTTTTTGAGTCAATAAATGTACTGATGAAAAATTGCGAAATATAATTTTTTTACACTCTCCTTGTCATTCGTTATTAGTCATTTTTAGTAAAATAGTAGGCAAATTTTCAAAAATAGTAGACAAAAAATATTTTAGACAAATTGCCAATATAGTGATCTTCAGAGCTTCATAACTCGGTCTATTTTAGTAGCAGAACAGTGTCACTTTTCTTGTTTAAAAAGTTATTTTGTCAAGAAGTCTTTACTTTATTTTGGATAATTTTTCCAAGTGGAAGTACAGATCTATCTCTAGCAGCTTTGAAACTTATCTATTGAGCCACAATTAGAATGGGCACCCTGTATATTCTATATTGAAAATATTAAAATAGGTCCGAATAAATGATTCCTACTTGTAACAAAGTCCTACAATGTTGTCCCAGAATGATTTAATACTTTCTCGCTTTATCTTACTAAAATATTCTCTGTTTTCATAATATTTTCATTGAATAAGTAGCGATATGATAATATCATGTATGTCTGCAGAAGCCTAATATAATGTTTACAGGATACATAATTTTCAGGTTCTGTCCTGCGGGGTGTTTTATGTACAGACGGATTTGTATGAAATAATAAACATTTCACATATTTTAAAATCACTGATAAGGGTTGAAGCCATCCCACCTGATTCAATAAAGCCATCGGCGAATGAAATGTCTAGTTAGCCAGACAGTCTAGACAGGTTCGACAACTTGACAGGGAAAATCTTACGACGCACTTAGCGATAGAAAGTGCCATCGAACTAAATAATAGATGCATTCCAACAGTGGATACCTCACTAGGATCATTGTATAGTTCTACATCACTTTTAAATCTTCTTAAAATAGACGAAGCGAAAATGTTTTACAGACGGTGTTGAGGTCGACAATCTGAAATTACCACTGGTGTTGAGATATTTTCTTCGTATCAAAGTAATGGGTGGCACGAAAGATCGAAATTTAAACTTCAAAATGGTTTCTAATATTTTATTACAGAAATTTTGCGAAATAATCATCAGATATTGCTTACGGATCTGACCAAAATTTGCAAATAGGAGAATTTAGAAGTAGTTTGTAACATTCGTTCGTTAACATTTTAAGAACCATGTGTGGATTACTGCAATGACAAATGAAGTGGGAAGAATTATTTACAAAATAACAAACAGACTAATCGAAATCTCTAATAATATTTAAGGAAAATGTGTGTTGTGTATGTGTCTGTCTGTGAGTTGGCGCCCTACAGGGAAGACCTCTGCATCTAGAACTACGAAATTTGGCGCCAGCACACTTGGAGGGTGGGAATGTGCACATCGGAGCTATTTTTTGAAATTGTAATTAGAATATTAATTAATTAAAAACTGAATGAAATGTTGGGTGTTTTCTGAACTTACTTCCGAAAATATTATAGCACAAACATTATTTTTACGCCATCTGAAAGAGGAAAAAATTACCTTTTCAATTATATCAATCAAAGTGCCGTAAAATATATATTTTAAATTTTAATGAATTTTTAAAACTATTTAGTGTCATAATTTGCAACAATAGTTATGATCGTTGCAATTAAATTCAAACCATTTTCAAATTTTCAAATCAAATGCATATTTTACATGAGGAATAGTAAAGTAAAGTTGGCGCCGATAACACGCAATTACATGTTACACGACACAGACTTGATTCCATTTGGAACGTTCATGTAAACAAGAAACAAAACATGTACTAGACTATGAAAATAACGTGGGTTAAATATCTATTGTAATTGAAGTTCAGAATCACTTTTTTAGGGTATACATTTGTATTAATTTATGTTTAAGGGATTCAGTTGAAATTATATTCCCGGCAAACAAGCTGGTCACCGAAGACGGCTAGTAAACATAAATTGGAATGATATGCATTTTATGGGTTTTGGATTAAAATTTTGTAGAAAGAAATTTAAAATTATTTTTTCAGAGTATAAACGTTTACATCAGGCAAATATCTGTACCTTTTAACCAGACGAATTTAAGAGAGCTATGCTAACTTTTCAGGAGAGAGAATAAACTGAAATGAATTTACTCGTTGTCTGTAAGGAATTATGCTCTTATAAGCATAGTGATTATAAAAGGAGAATCGTTAGCAGACTTGCAATGTTATGCCTTGATGCGAAATCATATTATGCATCAAAACACTAATAACCTGAAACTTGGACTTGGGTTTCTTCAGGCTCTGCCTCTTTTACTCTTTAATCCCGAGGCGACATTTTTCTTCTAGCCGCTTTAAAACCGGCCTTTTTTTGGGAGGATACGACGTGAACTCTCCCAACCTGGGTGGTCAATTTACCCCGTAACCCCATTCCTGTTCTAAGCTTCCGTTAAGGCGCACGAAAAAGGGCTGCGGTTCGCAAGGATAATTGGCCCCCCTACCGCGCTTATCTTGCAAGCATCTCCGAACCGAACCTCCCCTCAAAAGAAGCCAACCGCCTCAGACTGGCCTTCGTCGGTGCTAAGTGGAAATTTTTAGATTGCCCGGGACCGCCTCACTCGGGGTCAGAAGGTTAAACGATTCAGAAACATTTGCGTTGTCATCAGATTCGGCGACAGAAACATGAGAGACACGCACTTAAAAACTGATAAGTTGCCTACAGTGAGATGAATTTTCGATTTTTTCAATGAAAACTGTTAAAAATGTTATACGCCTGCAGACCAACTCACGATCGACCAAAATTTGGAATCCTTTCATGGGAGGTGCTCATTTATTCAATATATACCGAATAAATTGGCTTCATTTTCTATTTTATCTTCGTTTTCTATTTTATCTGTTCCCCCTGCCCTCGCTTGGGGTGAAAGGGGGTACAGATATTTTGTATAAAATCCATTTGGCTGTTGCATGCCAAAACGCTGGCAAGTAAAAACTTCAATAGTAACCTTATTTATTATTTTATTATATAATTATTTAAGTTATTTCGATTACAATTCTTAATTTTTGAGAACATGTGGTCATGTTAAACGAGGATACAAGGCTTGCAGTACAATCTTAAACCATCTCCTTGAGTTCATGAAGGATATTATATATATAATACAATCTCTTTTCTATATTTTTTAATGTTCTTTTGGGTTTCAAGCGGGTGATTTGGGTCGCCAGATAAAGTAATATTTTTTAAAAATCTTAACTGCAGGTTTTTGTTCAACATCGAAAATGACATTATTACTTCGAAATATTCGGTTTTCTTAAAATAAACTGACAAAGAAACGCTGTTGATGGGATAATATCACATGTTTATATTAATACATATTGCAGTGTTCATTTTATAATCATTAATAATTACGATCTATAATAAATATTCTGATTCATAAGGGATATTAGTCAGAGATTTAAAAATATTCGCACTTTGTTCGAACATAGAGACTTTAAACGAAGCACCATTTTCAAGAAGCTCGCAAACTCCTTTCAAACTATAATAGAAAATAAACTATGAAACACGATATCGCGCATTCTTATCAGCCGATGCTGCAGAACAGTTTCCAATAAAATTCCAGAGTGCTTGAATCCAAATTAGTTACTTTCTCGCTCTCACCAAACTAAACTGTTGAAGGATTCGGTTCTTGGATCTTCCCGCTTTCAACTCCAAAAACCAATTAATTTGTTCAGCGAGAGAATATTGTGAAGTAGTATGTTTGAGCATAAGAGTATTGGTTTCTTTAATTCTCCTGATCAATATGTAATCTATGTAGTACAACAGCAGTTGGAATTTACGAAGCAATTGTGTTTTGACTACTCTAGGGATTTTAATTAGAAGTTTCATTATGGATTCTTGTACTCATGCATGGAACTGGCTACTGTTAAAATAGTTTTCAGTAGAATCTTGTAAATTTTACGCATTGTAGGGTGTTATTACAGCAATAAGGTTTATTCACACACACACACAATGCATATGAAAATGATTAATTATTGAAAATATCCTCTATAAGTATTTCAAATTTCAGAATATAATTCGTGAACGGTTGTATGTATAGTTATAGTTTGTTGCGAATACAGTTTTCAAGTAGAATGAAATATTTACTTATATTGTTTGATAATTATTTATAATAAATATTTTAACGAAATATTACCGATTCATATCAAGAAGTAGTCCGGAACTTTAATTTATTCCATTGCTGCCAATAGGATACAGATTTCTTTACACGACCAGGAAGATTTTTCATAACATTAATTTCCTTATATATTTCCTTATTCCTTATTTCCACTCTTTTCCTTCAGCTTATTAATACATTTTTTTATTTTCCAAAGTAGATGTCAGAAATTACCAAATGCAAGGTGTTTGAGAGAGCATTGTTGAAAAGTACTTCAAGCATTTTTTTATAATAATAGTTCAAGATTCCGTCCAACAAGAGTAACTCATCATTGGCAATGTCGATTGTGTGCAATTGCCATAACACCACCTATATTTTAGAAAGCGTAGAGCCAGAAGGAATGTTCGATCGACGTCTTCAATGAAGTCTATCGAAAAATTCTCGCCAAGCACTTCATCGACGCTATTCATCATGTATTAACATTGGTAGATGCGATTATGAGTAAATTTAATTTGTAAAAATTGCTGTAAAGAAGCATTTTTAAATTATGCTGTAACTAAGCAAATCATGTTTCCTTCCAAGTCTATTTCTTGTCTTTAAGTTTTAACGCGTCACTTGGTCCCATATATTCAGAACAAAAATATTTGTTGATGTGTACAGTTTTCAATAAAGTTTCACGCGTACCCAACCAACCGACAGGGAGCCGTCCTAGCTCCGAGTTCGGGGGGATGCTGTGATGTTAAGTATCACCGCTTAAAATTTGTCTTACGAATTGTGAAACATCATGAATATAAATATTAAGTTATCAAGCCAAATAAATATTTTATGAAACATATATTGAATTAAAGTACTGAATTCGATAGATTTTCAAAATTAACTTATTCGTTATTATTCGTTAAGTATGGATACAATTTTCTTGTAACATTAATCGAATTTATTGATATCGTTGTTATTTTCATTAATGCTTGCTAATTAAAAGTGTACTTTTAATTAGCAGAGAAGTATTAACAAGACCAGCAAACTGGTTTTAATTAGCAAGCCTCGGCAAAGGTCATACAGTTATTTTAGCAATGTAAAAAAAACAATGAATTTTCTGTTACTGAAGTGTTTTAACTGATTAGATGAAAAAAACTATTATTTCTTTGTCGTACTCTATTTAATTATTTAAAATTTTCCTTTTCTGTAATTTATAAAAAAAATGTGCATGGAATTGGATAAATTTCTGTGTGTTGCCATTTTATTTTTCTCTGAAAATATAAAAAGGACATTCCATTTATTGATATTCTTTACTGATTGAAGATTGTAGAAAAGAACTGAATTTGCAATCCATTGTTATAATGTACCAGTTTCGAAACTAAATGTTATTTAGTAACATTTTCTAACCCCTCCCTTATTTTTGATACGTACATTTAACAATTATAAAAATTAATTCAGAATTTGAAACATTTGCTTATTGGAAAACTATTATAAAAGCAAATTTAACCAACAATTTCATTACTTCGTTCAAATTTATTTTACTTTATTCTTTATTGCTCTATAGAGCTATGAATTCTTTTCCGTGCATGTTTTCGGCAGTTTAGGTTTAAAATATTATATTAAGAATGCATATTTGAAAATAAATATCATATATCTTAGGATTGGATATGCTAATTTTAAAAGGAATAAAATAATTGAAATGAAATTGTTTGATGAAAGGTAGTATTTTCGGTTTTATCTTGGCTTAGAACTGTTTCTACCAGATGATTGGCGCGATATGGTGAAACCTGTCTCTTTCGTCATAAAACCAACAAATCAATCAACATTGTTAAAATTTGTTCTTGATACCATTCAAGGAAAATTATACCATAAGATTCTATATTAAATTTACGGTAGAAAATTTCTTATCCACTCAAAATAAAAACCCTGAATCCATTCTTGAAATTTTATCATATATATTTGTTTTCTTAGTTACTTATTTACTTATCTTTAATTCTAAAGATACGAAAAGCTGCAGACCCATTGATTTCAAGAAAATGTCAAGAAAGTTCATTCAAGGA
>BGPR01045084.1:0-12429 GCA_013235015.1 Araneus ventricosus | reverse complement strand
ACCAATTATTAACACCGCCCTAACCTTCGATTTCTTCACCTCTTGCAGGTAAAGTAAAAATTTGCTTCTGAAATGCATTTCACGTCAGAGCAATATAGCGTCGTGATAAAAACAAGCGATTTGAAAACCCATTGTCTCGACACGCCTAGCCTTCGAGGAGGAGGTTGCTCCTCTATTGTAACAAATTCCATCAACAAATGACTTATAACAGAAATCGAGTAAGGGCAAATCGAGGTCAAGATTTAAAAAATTTAAGACCGCACCCATCACTCAAATCGCGATGACTTTGGTAGAAACCTGTTGTTCAAAAGCAAGGCATTCTAACCATTTTTATCAGATTCTGGCGGAGTGATATTTTGAAAGAGTGAAATTTTATTGCAGCGTCATTTGGAGCGGAAGTTTTTCTCAAATTATATATATTTTTGGATCACAAAAATTTATTCCTATCAGTGGCGAATCCAGGATTTGGGTTGGGAGGCGGGGGCTGAGGTCATAAAAAATTTGTATCGTCGTGACGTATCTCAAACCTCATGGCTTATGTAAACAAAAACACTTTAAATTTACAGACTTTACTCACCTGACAATAAGAATAATAAAAAAACACTACAATACTTTCGATAATTTAATAAAAAATGCAATGAAGTAATTAGCCAAAAAATGTTTTCGACCGCGCCAACCCTAGAAGTACAACTGGAATGACAAGAAAAGTAGGGAAATTTTCGAGGCTGTCGAGCCAGAAAGCAATGCTGTCACGTTGTTATTATTTTTTTAAAAAGGGAAATTCAGAACAAACAGTTGTGGTGATTTTAAATAAAATCAATATTTCTGGCTTAGCTCTGGAGGGGGGGAGGGGGCTGCAGCCCGATAGCCCCCCTGGATTCGCCACTGATTCCTATTAATTATAATATTCATATAAAATGTATTCATAACCATAATTGGTTTTGGTTGGGAATTATTTGCACTTTAATTTGGATCAAATTCACTTCGATAAAAATAATTTGCACTCATAAAAAATATATTGCACGCAAAAAGAAATTATTCCACTACAATTAAATTTATGCAGCATGAAAAAAATGTTTGAACTTTGAACAAATATGATCCACTCAAGAAAAAATACTATCACTTGCATTAATTACTTTCCACTATAATACAGCTGTTTCTACTTTGAATAAACTCAATACAACGTAGTTTTTACAGTCGGCAACATTGCATTGATTGGAGTGTTGCCAATAGGGGAAATCATCCCCGTTTTTGTGGATTTACCATCTGAGAAGGGAAAAAGTCTGAGAATAAGTCAAAGCCGGAAATTTTACCCGCCAAATTAGCAACACTGGCTGATTGATAATATAGCTCTGCGCCGTGCATTGTCGCGACTCGTACGTGTGCACCGTTGCTTCTCTATAGCGGTGCAGTGGAGCCGGAACACCGTTCTGTCACTGCTTTTTTTCACGAGAAATAAAAAAGAAAAAATTGGGAAAATGTGCTTAGAACATCGCGATTTTTGTCACCCAGGTTAGAGCGTCCTGGCACAACTTTTTTTGCGACAACATCGCTGCTTCTATACCTATTTTTTGTATCTTTTCAAACTGAAATGAGTCCACTTTGGCCTAGTGCTAATCTGTCGGCCTCGGAGCCGGAGGGCTCCAGGTTCGAAACCCGATTCCATTAAGGATCCGTCGTGTATTGGGCCTGTTGCACGTCAAATCATACGTATGGGGCCAAACGCCCTCCAGCTGGTGTGGTGCGGAAGTTTGGAGAGGGGGTGCCAGTTCAGGTATTGTCCTTGTCATCTGCCCACGGTTCAAAATGACGAGGTCCGTCCCAAAATAGCCTCGTTTTGCTTCAAAAACAGGACAATAATTAAAATAAACTAATGAACTAAACTTAAAGTAACAGAACTTTTGACGATATGAATTTAAATCCATTGTGTTTAGTTTATTTATATTAACGACCCGTTTTGAAGCAACACAAGGACTACTTTTGGGCGGACCTACTAATTTTCAAACGCGGTCTGATTATGAAGACGACACCTGAGCTGGCACCCCTTATCTAAACTTCCGTACCCTACCAGCGGGAGAACGATTTAATTGTGTGAAAGACTCATTCTATAAAATGAATGAAACTGAGTGGAATTTGAAAATTTTATTGACTGATACCAACAGTGTAATAACTAATAGCTTCAGAAATGTTTTTGACCTTCCCTTCCGACAATTGACGTGCTATTTTCATGTAGTAAAAAATATTAATGGCAAACTACGTGGCATTACAGACAAAGATGAAGAAAAAGATATTGAATGTCTTCATTTATGCTCCGATGACATAGTTAGTATTGTTTAGTATTGTATTATTTTTTTTATAATTTCTTTATTCTGAATTATGTTCTTTTACTTTGTGCCAAAAGTAACTTTCACTCGTGATGTATACATTTTTTTAACCTTTTCATTTTTGTAATAAACTTTTTTTATAATATTTATATTTTTTTATTTCCTATTTTTAGTTAGCAATCTGCCCAATTTAAAATTTTTGAAACTATGCAATAAAAATTGATTTTGAGAGCAAAGTATTCGAATTATAGTGCAAAGTATCCGAATTATAGTGCCAAGTATTCGAAATATAGTGCAAAGTATAACGAATTATAGTGCAAAGAATTCGAATTATAGTGCAAAGAATTCGAATTATAGTGCAAAGTATCCGAATTAAAGTTCCATGTACCAAGTGCATACTATCTAAATTGAAGTGCAATTATATATTTCCCATTGTTTTTCTATTTTTTTAAGTCTAAACTTATTTCACTGGAAAATAACTCAATTACATTTTTCCATTTTTCTTCATGAAAGAAAAAAAAAACAGACAGAAAGAAAGAATTCAGGAAACATTTATTAATCACTGTAAATCGCGCTAGGTAGAAAATTATGCTTTGAGCGAAATTCAAAAATCGTTGACTGTTCATCAGAATCCTAAACATTTGGGAATTATATTTATTTTATCGCAAATAATTTCTTTCAATAGATTTATTATTTAATTTCGTTTTCAGATTTTATTCATTCATTTAAAAATTTCGGCCTTGCTGTATTTTTGACTTTCAGGATCAAATCACATGACGCCATAGTCACAAGACAAGCGTGACTGCGCATGTTATCTAACATTGAACTGGACGTTGTCTCAAGCTGTGTTGTGACGTCACATCCGTTTCCGCCTGCGAGATGCGCAATGGATACCAAATTTGAACTATATCGGTGAATTTGATGTGAATCACGTGATCCGGAATTGTCACCATTTACTACCAATTCCTTTCACCTTTTATTAGATCACGTTTACCTTTTTCAATACAAAAAGGCCGAATGCTTGGTGTTTTCAGTTGAAAAAACCTCATACAGTAGACTTTCTCTAATGCGACACATATGGGACCGGGCACCTGTCGGATTATAGAGTGTGTCCGGTTTGTAGAGGGTCGATAGAAAAATCATGCTCTGAAAAAGGGAAGGTTTCACAGGTTTTAATCACTTAACTTAATAATTTTCCTTGCTATCTAATAAGATGTTGCCTTCTGTTGTGGAAAGCGGTTGTCGTTTTTATTCATCTCAGAAGGCATATAATACTTGAGATGTTTATGGATTCTAGGTAATTTTTGTGTAACATTATAAAGATAATTAATGATTAAATTTTAGTTTTAAGACCAAAAATGCGATAATTCGATGCACGAGTATTCTCGAGCTGTTAAGTTGAGCGGCTAACAGGAAAGAATAACTCATCACCAAGTAACATGTTCCAACAGGTGCTTCGGACCAGTGGGAGTGTCGGAGTAACGAGTATCCAGTGGCGGCTCGTCCATAAGAGCTGCAGACCCCCTGAAATTATTTTAAAAGATTTTATTTTCGTTTTCATTCTAATTAACTTACTTTTCCACTTTGAGAATTCAGTGATCAACGAAAACGGCAAAAAGGTTATAAAAAACGTAAAAGGAAGACGGAAAATCGATCAAGAATTAAGAGAGATATAGATCAGAGCTGCAGAAAGATGTGCCCCTCCCATGGGTCCGAAATTAACGCAAGGAGCAACGCGAAGCGTGAGAAAAGCAACCCTTTCTCCGCTTGAAATTGCATTCATTTGAGCTTCATATTTTCCAGCTCTCGCTTGGCGTGACTTCCTCATTTGGCTTTTTTTTCGCTTTTTCTCGGTAGTTCAGTCGTTAAGTAGTTTTTTTAAATCCAATTCTGAAGGAGTTGTAATTGTTTGCTTCTTTATGCTTTTTCGGGTGCTGATTATGAATCTGAGGTTTGTCACCAGTAATTTTTGTTGGAATTTTAGTTATAGCCACAAAACCATGAATTTTTTCCACCTAGTTTCTTGCTTATAACTCAAAAACTATCAATTTTTAGTGTATCATCATTATGTACCAAAATAATCAGCACAAAATTAACTACAACTTAGCTCTATACAACTTTTGCAGCATTGCTTGTTTCTGAGCTAACGAGCCACCACTGCGAGTATCGGATTAGAGAGAGTCTACTGTACATGTGAATAATGAAGCATTCTATAAATTTTTATTAATTGGTAATAAAATATGTTAAAAATTCGTTTCATAACCATTCTTATTTTTGTTAACATCCAATAGGTTTATGAATGTGATAACATGCATAATTTGATAAATTGTCAGAACATATTTTTTTCCTTTTGATACCGATTTCTCTTTTGATTTAAACATTTCTGTGGCGACTTTTACTCGTCAACTCAGATGATTTTGCATGAAATTTCTTATTAAATCAAACACGCACCAACGCAGTCTTTAAGCATAACTTCTAATTTATTGTAAAGTGTTGACAGCTGGATAACTCAGCTATTTTTTTTTTCAAATAAAAAATAGCGGTACCTCATCTTTAAGAAGCATAACTACAGTTCTATTTAATACTTTCTAAATGTCTTCCAATGCAACATTTTCTTCTTTCTAAGCCATTTATTTTCATTTAATATCCAATTATCCTTGTTAATCCACAGTTTCATTGTTTTATATTTTCATAACCAATTTAAATGCCGATTTCTACTTAACTAAAAAAAGCTTTATTCAATAACATCGAAGAATTTTCCATTAACGAAATCAAATGCATTAATAAAATTCCCATTACTCGTTTTCAAAATAATGGAAACCACATTTACGCCCAATGAATTACCATCTTTCGATTTCTTACAACCAAACAAATCTTGTTTTGATAGGTAGAATTACTTCTTAAAAAAATCGAAACTAGACAACACAGGTCACCAACAGGATATTTCCCCTGTCCTACCTCTTGAGAAAACCAACAAAGCAATTTCATCTCATCTAAATAAACCAGGTAATAATCGCAAAAGAATAAATAATTCTTTTGCCCTGAATTACCTAAAATTGCCTCCACCTTCCGCAGAATGTACCATTCAACGGCAAAAATGTCTTTCACATCGCAAATTTACGGCACACCCAGAAATAAAAAAGGAAAGCTGTTAATCTATTGCGATTTGAACTCGAATGTCACAAAAGACCAGTTCTGGGGTCAACCACAACAATACAAGGCTCTTTTGTACGTGGGCAGTTACAGTTATGTGCAGGAACAAGCTGCTTGTCGGCAGAATTTATGAATTCGTAAAAGAATTGGGTTTCTCATTTATTATTACTTTTTTTAGTTTTAGAATCCTTCTTCCCCAGTCGGTTCCCTTGTAGATCTAACATAGTGACATTTTTGTCTTTGATGTACTCTGATGTTTGTCTTGATTCTGTTGGGAATTAAACAATAGCTGCTTCCTCCCATAAGGAAGTGGAAGAGACAATGGTATTTTATTGTTAATAGTTACGGGTAGAAATAATCTTCATTTAGGGTGGGAAAAATTCTTAAATACTATTTTTTGTTCTCATGAATATTTAATAAAGAATGTCTATTGTTTATACCTATATCCGATTTTAAGATATTCTAGTGTCTAAATCTAAAGATTAGCCAAGTTCTAATTGTTTGAAAAACCATATAAGGTTATTTTCCCTACGAATCTTTAATTATTATTAATCCGATTTGTCAAAAATCCTTATACATTATCTGCATCATCGCACACGGAGATAAATAGGTGTAACAACTCTCGCTGTTATTTCCGACGAAGATAGTATTCAATTCTCTTATTGGAAGATGTGTATGGTTTCGAGTGCTACACATCATTAAACTTAGTTGTTTAACATTTGCTGCATATTTATCAATAATTTTCAAGAATTAATAACATTATCGTAATTGAAGTATAGGTACAATTTTGTATTAGACCTAAATAAGTATTTTATTTTCTTAGTCGATAGCTTAAGTTGTGAGTCGATTACCTTTTAACTAAACTTTTAAATATTTGATTTTTATAAAATTACATCATTTAATATTGACATAAATCCTATTTTAAAATCAGTTATTTCTAATGTGAACTCTTTAAATTCATCTGTTGACATCGATCGATGAAAAGTTTATTTAGCTGTACACAATTTAAAAGAGCTATCAAATTCAGTATTATTGCCTTAAAATAGCATAATTTTTTGAATTTTTACTCGTTTTACCCTTTTATTGTTTGTGATGAGCAAAGTTTAGTGTCCTTGAACTAACATTCAATTTAAATATACAAACTAAAAGAAGTGAAATATTTGAAACTTTACATAATCTAATTAAGAAATCCATAGCAGAACCCCGATTATCCAAGGTGTTGGGGGGCGTAATCACCTCGGATAATCGGAAAATCGATTAATGCAGATTTAATTTTATATCATGACTTTTCTTTTTCCAAAATTGTTAATTATCTGGTTTAATTGCTTATAAAAATAAATGCGCAAGCACTGTAACATATTAACATCTCAGCAAGCTCTTTTATTAGTTTTCAAACTTCTTACATGCATTTTTGAAACAGTTTTGATTTCTAATTTTACTTATTTCTGCTATTTCTTTTGCATGTTTCGAATGATTATTTTTTTAGGATTTCTCAAAATAATATTTTTCACCGCTCAAAAACGTGAAACTTTCCGACACATTTAACGTGCCATTTTTTTTTTTTTCATGAAAATCCGTGGAATTCGTACATATCACTATTGAAGTGCTTAAGAATATGGAACTGTGTTTTTATTTTTTTCCCTAAATATCTTCATGAGTTATAAAAGATCACCTCCCGATAGCGACATTTTGAATGCATTCTCATCGTAAAAATCATCTCCTTTGGCAACATCCTTTTCTGAAAAATTTGTTGAATTTATTGAAAAATGAAAAACACCTTTCAATTTTCTGGCACTGGCTCGATTAACAGAGAACTCGATTGATAACGGCCCAGATAATAGAGGTTCTACTGTATATAACGTATTTCAAATAGCTTTAATTAAGTTGTGTAAATGCTAGCACAGTGCGAGTCTTTCACATGCTGCAAGGACATTGAAGCATCTTTATATATAAAAATAAGTTTTACAACACTATCATTGAAGTGTGTTATTTTGGTTCTAACCATATTTTATGTCACTTAATGTTTGCGTCATTTATCATTGATTTACGCTTATATGTTACCGTCTGTTTTAAAGTTACGCAATGACTACATATTTAGGATTCATTAAGAATAATTATACAACATAGGTTACTGACACCGACAGTTTAAACATGTTCCGCCATATGATATCAGAAACAAACGAAACAAAATTACACAATAAATGTTTAGATATGCATGGTATGCTATCTCTGGGAAAGAGTTTTACAGTTTGCTTCACTCTGTTAGTTGCTGCGCAAAGTTTCTAACTTTTTGCCCTTTTATTACTACTATCTGATCTTCACTCCTTTCTTTCACCTCATTTAAATTCACGCCGAACGCATTCCGAATCATTTTCACTAGTAAAACAAGTTTCAGAAATCGAGAATTAAAAGTAAAACGGAATTTTCTCCGAATGCAGGAAAGTATGTTACCACAGACAATTCATTCGTGAACGGAATATAACTCTGTCCTAAATCCTTTAAATACACAATTCTTTCAACAATTCTTTTTCAACGCTTCCTTTTCGTGAACGCGTCCATTGCGGTTTGCCGCATTTTGCATTGCAGCTATCTACGGAAATATCTACTATGCATTCACCGTTGAACAGTTTTAAGTCATGCCTGCGACTTTTGACTTTCTGTGAGGAGGAGCGCATCGAAAAGTTAATTTGGTCAAAGCAGTTTTTTATCCGGGTAATTTGTTTATTTCAATGTAGCCTTTGAATTTCTTTGATGAGAAAATTCCCAGAGAAGTTTCCGAAAAATGAATATTTTGTGAATAGTAAATTCTGAATTCCGGGTCAGCTTGCTTTGAAAGCATTTATTAGTACTAAATTAATTTAAACCGTAATTTGTTTTTATTTGTCTTTAGTACAATATTTCACTCAGAATACTAGAAGATTTTTTTACCTGCTATAAGCAGGCACTTTTTCACATTTTTTTTTTAAATTAGAAATCAAATTTAAAAGCCTTTGTGTTTATAGCACAACATTTCCTAGTTCAAGAATTTTTCCTCCAATTATTTTTAATCAGATTTTTTCTTCTTTTGAAAAACGAAGTGTAAAAAGATCAAGTATCGGAACTGTCAATTCGATATCGAGATTTTTATGAATTTACAATGTTGTAGACCTCCCCAAGTTAAAAAAAAATGTAATTATGTATATCCGTAAACTCGATAACTCATTACTGGAACAAGTTAGACATATGAAATTTTACAAACAATTTTGTCATCAGAATTTTAAAAACTGAATCGAATTGTGGACTAATTCTATGAAAAAGTTGACTGGTGGTCGGCCGTAATAACTCAAAAATGCAACGAATTATTTAAATAAAATTTAGCATGCGGCCTCGAGACTACTATTGCAAATTTTGGATTCATTCTGTCAAAGGGAAGATCCCAAAATGCATACTCTGTTCACTTCCCTTTACTTCTAATCTGAGCACTAAATACACCGCATTGTGAAAGTAAGTATACGAGAAAGTCGAGAGGACACCATTCCCGTTGATTTTATGTGGAATGTGATGGAGTCATTTCGTGTTCACGTGAAACACATTAAATGCCTTTGAAAACTTAATTTTGGTGCCAAAAGCACATTTCGAAGGAGAAAAGGCTTAAGACAATATGCAGTTAGACTTTAAGTGACATGCGCAGTTACTGTCGTCATATGAGTGCTATTTCGTGTGAATTGATTCAATTACATTTAAAGATCTGTTTTTGAATTATCACCTACTGCCTCGTTCTGATAAGATCCTTAAATTTAGAACGCTTTATTTTCGAAATCAAGCTGGTAAAAATAATATTTCTTTAAATGGGGACTAAAGTTAAGAAAGCAGTTTTAATGTTCAAAGGAACAGCCTTGGATGTGTATGCGTTAAGCATAAAAATTTCTGTCCTTCACGCTCAAATTCACACACACACACACACACACACACACACACTGTTACTGTACAGTAAAAAAATGCAGTGAAATTAATCATAATTCATTTTAAAAATTATTTGATCATTGGTATTAAATTATTATTCCGATCAAATGCGAAATCACCCATCTATTAAACATCTCTGATCAAAAAGAAGCCAGCAAATGAATAAAATTATCTAAATATTAATTTTTGTAGAAAATATCTTTTCAGATGCGCTAATTTAATTTCATTTACAAATAGAAGAAATAAATATTGCATGTTTAAAGTAATTGCATGCCAAGAAGTACATTAAAAATAACAAGCTAGATGTATTATATAAAATTATTCATTTTAAAATTTTATCCCACACTTTTAGATTCATTTATAAAAATGCTGAAATTAATATCATTATCATTGTTGCACAACCCATTTTATAACTGTAGTACGTATTAGAGGTAATGATTGTGAGGAACATAAGAGATGCAAGTCCAATATTTTAATCTACTTTTATTGTTATTTCTCTTTGAAAATATTTTTTAAATTTAATTTTAAAATAAAAATTTAAATTCGCAGTCATCTCAATAGCCATGCCATTCCTCATCTTACACATCCCACATCAAACAACAAGAACAACCAAAAATCAAGTTTTCTAGGGTATTTACGGGTATTTTACGACGCAGCGATTAATTTATTAGTTTCCGACATGAGTAGATACTTTTTTAACTTCAGTTCGAAAGAGCGATTGACTTATCTTTTATATGAAAGGGTTAAAAATGCCAGCTATATGTGAATCAGAAATAATGATTGAATTATTGAAGCTTCGATAGCTTAAAGATTACTCTGTTGAGTAACTCTGATAAGTTTAAGTTAGAACAAAGCTTATTGAAGTTTCGATCTCTCTATAGCCCTGATCGAAAAGTAACTAAGAAATTCAGTAATATGAAGCTCTTTTAACTCCATTTTTTTCCTACATGACAGTGGAATCTTTGAATTATCCTCATGATGTTATAGATTTTGGGCCTAATTTCGAACATGAACTTTTTTCAAAGAAATCATTTATCACAGAACATGAAAAATAAATCGACGGGAGGCTGTCTCTGCGAAACGGCCGCTGGAATTGAGAGGCATAGACTTACTTACTTTACTCTATTGTGACTTTCTGTGACTAAAGTAGCTGTATGTGACTATTAACTCTATAATCTATAGTGACTATTAGTTTAGTGTGACTATGTGACTCTATCTATGTAAAATTCTTAGTTAGTTTCACAAACATTGAAAATCGACTGTGACTAAACCGTAATTACAAATTCTAAACTTATTTTTGCAGTCTTCAATGTCTACTTTTCTCTGTTCAATGAACCTAAAACCAACTCTCTATGCTATTTGGTTGCGGAGCTATAAGCGTTTAACTTTAGCACGAAATTTGACGTAATTCAACAATTCTTGAATAATATTTCGCGCGATCGATGAATGAATTGCCTTAGTCTGCGTGCGCGCGCATCGGTCGCTGTGACGTCATCAAAACGTTTCGTGATTTTCACCAACTTTGCAGCCTACTGTGACTAAACCGTAATTCCAAATTCTAAAATTCTTTGTGCAATCTTCAATGCGTAACTGTCTCTGTTAAATGAAATTAAAACCAACTATCTATGTTATTTGGTTGCGGAGCTATAAGCGTTTTTTAGCGCGAAAAGCGTCATCATTTTTTCCCCGACACACCATTAGACCACTATGGAGAGGCGTAAGTCTACGTCAAAAATCTTTGTCTTTGTTGGTTTATTTAAGCCACTGATGTTTGCTTATGTCGCTATGTTACGTGGTGAACGCCATTGCACATGTTATCAGCATCTAACTGAGCGTATTCTGATATTCATGTCTTTTTTTCTCGTATAAGAGGCGCAAGGAATTTAGAAATGAAATTGGTTCCTCGCATTTGATATTATATGTCACATGAGCATGAAATAGCTTCATTGAGTGTATTTCTGAATTCATGCGACTTTGATAATTGAAAAAATTACTGTTTCAAAATTAATTATTCTGCTAATTTAATAATCGATTAATCTAGTCAAGATTAATTATTAATTACTGTAAAAAAGTAATTAATCTAACTTTATTCATGCTTTCGTTACTCATTTCACAATATAATGATTTTTTACAGTTCAATTGTTACACATCCGGCCTTTTTAAAAACTACTTATTTTTATTAATGGTCATTTTTAAAAATTACTTATATTTTAAAATATCTTTATTTGTTCGTTAGCAAATATTTATGAAAGGAGAATATAATCAGTTAAATCGAGGTCAAGTGATGTTTCAAAGTTTATTCATTGAGGATGGACTTTCGAATTCCAAAATACACAGTTTTTTTAAACTATTTTCTAATGCATTGAGGATTGATATAACTTTCGAATTTCAAAATACACAGTTTTTCTGAGCTATTTCCTAAAATTTTAATCATCTTAGAAAATTTGTGCAAAAAATAAAACTATAATGTAATTGAAATAGAGCGCACCGCTTTATTGCCTTTCGGAAACGAAACAGGTGCAAATTTTTAAACAAGGCCATGGCTAACCAGTTTTCTGGCCGTATATTGTCAACTATGAGCTGAAGATTTCATTTCGATCTTTATAAACAAATCCTTCAAGAGCAGAATCAAAATACCTATTTGTGATTCAGAAAACATATGCATCGTAATTACTTATGCAACATTAGTTTCTTCAAGCCACCTAATTCAAAAGGCTAGGATGAACTGAAAAATAAGACGCGCAAACTCTAATGGCAATTACAAGAAATGCTTTTCAGTTTGTTAGTTTTGTTAGGAATTAATAAAACGTACCGATTTTCATCGCTTGTAATACTGTTAATTACTTGTCCATAGTGCTTAATCAGTTCCTGGGGACAACAATAAAAATTTTATAAAATGAAAGTGAAAGTCTAGAGAAAAGATTTTAGGTTATTTCTCAGCATATATCTTGGTTGAAACATAGTCTGATTAAGAAATAAGCAACTGTAATATGCATACTCGTCCTATGAT
>BGPR01045083.1:0-12429 GCA_013235015.1 Araneus ventricosus | reverse complement strand
ATAAATTATAAGAAAGTTCTGTCTGGCTTGATGAAAATTTAAAAACGAAAGTGTTGTTATTTCCTTAGCTTAATGCTTCTTATTATGCTAATGACATTTTTCTTCTTTGGCAGTTTTTTTTAAAATTATACGTAAAAAACTCTAGAATTGAAACTATTTTTGAGATAATCATTTTTAAACATTATTTTTAACCATCGAATTTAACAAAAATACAAAAATAATTGTGCCAATAGTTTAAGCGCAATATAGATTTATCTCTTTACAGTCGAGTAAGAATAAAATTTTAATACTTGATTATTGCGCCTTTAGATTGTATTAGGTTAAACACACGGTTTTCCATCGATGACACTTATGTTCTGGCTTTAGTTCAAATGAAGCATCCTTAATGGGCGATCTCAATTTTTCAACTGAAGAATACAGCTTGATAAACTGAACGTGTGAGTATAACCCATACGTTTTCTATGGGGTGAAAAATCAGTACTTAAGACTGGCCAGTTCCAGACTGACACCATGTTGGATCTAAACCTTTCGTGACGTTGATTTGGAGGCAGAGATTGACGCTTTGTCATGTTGAAAAGTCCGATCTGTTCCACCTAAATTATCCCCAAAAGGAAACAAATGATTGCTTGGTAGTTTTCAGATTTTTTCAAACCACTGAGGAAGGATAAGGATACATGCCCATGGAAACAAATTGCTCCCCATACCATCACAGATCCACCACCCTGTTGTCTACTAAACATGCTCCTTGGTTACTTTCAAAGATCATGACAATAGCATATAAACCCATAACGACCGTCCAAATAACATTTTTTTTCATCACTGAATAAGACAATAAGCCACGTATCACATAATGACTTGTGCTGTTTGGTCCATTGCAATCGATCTTATTTATGGTGTGGCATCAAGAAATGTAATTAAAGCTCTTACGGTTTTTCATGCATCCCGATTCTAAAATTATTCTATGATTTTTTTTTGCAATATTTGTCCTCTAACCATGTTTTTAGTTTTTGAAACACAATAATTCCCAGTTGATACCAAGTTCCTCATGCGCCGTTCGTGGAAGGAGCTGGTCACTCCTGGCCTTCTGGAACTAGATTTCCGTTTGAAGGTTTTACCGCAAGATATTTTTTTGATAAATTACTTATTTCGATCTCTTTAAAGCAGTTGCAATTTCAGAGAAATTGACTTCTCTTTTGATCCCATACACCAGATTTCTTATGCTTCTTCATATGAAAATTCGTTAGGCCATGCCATTTAGAACTAATGTCAAACCAAAAAGTCAGATTCTTATAATACTAGAAAAATAACCCGTCATGGTATAACGGATGCAAATTTCCTCTTCATTCCAGAGATTTCCCGTCAAATTTGGAGTGATTAAATAGATATCTATGCGAGAGAAATGTTTAATATTGATTGAAAACAAAAAAATAAACATATGTTTTATGACAGAAAATATATATTTTTTATTTACATATTATTTACATATTTCTTTATTCAAAAAACCTCTTGGTCTAAAAAAATCTAGAAAATCTAGTAGATATAAACTAGATATATGGTAAATCTAGTTTCAAAACAAAGCACTTCTCTGCTTGTCAAACGTTGCCAAATAAAATTATCAACTTGTATCATCACGATTGCAATAAATAATTAGATGCATCGTGGCGTCCAAACTATATCACGCGCATGATATACCACTGACGTAATTTACTACTTTTCTGTTATAAAACGGAAATTAATTTGAAATATATGATTAATATAATTTAAAATTTCTCGGGAACTAATGATCATGGAGAGAAATTTTATATCAATCAACAGAAAATTTTATTTCACTATTTTAGAGCTGTTAAATTTGAAATTAGAACGATGATTACTCTTTTAAATTTAAAATTAATGAAATTTAGGTTCTCTAACAATGAAATAATTCTGTTTAACGTCTCGCAGTACTATGAATCGAGTTTTCTTGTTGTTGACGTCAGAGCGTTATCGAGAGATCTAGGCTATTATATTTGTATTACCTAGATATCATATAGGTGCGCAACTATTTGTGTGATTTCATTAATTTGCATAAAAGCAGTTTTGAGCTTAAACTTTTGGCACAGCAATTTGCGTTCTATTCTTGAAACTTCTGATTATAAATAAAGTTTTAAAGGTGATAATGTTTATTATGATTTTACTATTGCTTTCTTGTATATATATAAACAATATGTTGAAATAAAGTGGATTTTTAAATTTTTTTAAAAAATTATTTTATGCTTAATCCGTGAGGACGCGCGTTCCTAACTCTTACTCGAGAACGCGCATCGGACCTCGCAAGCTCGGGGTCCTGTTTTTTCAACAAAACGCGCAGAAAATCACATTTACTTTATTGGGAAACACTTGTTGCACTAGTATACAGAATATGAAATATTAATAAAATAATTTTCAAATGAATATCTTCTAGGAAGCGCAGTAAATTGAAAAAGATTGATGAATGCTTGTACTTCCAAGGCGTTCTCGTCCAACATTGCCAGAATTCTTCTAGATATAAGTGTTAATGCATCAGCTGTCTCATTTCCAAGAATTTTTAACCGGTTATACATCGTTTGCTACACCACAGTTTTCGGGCAATTGTTTGACGATGTTGAGTGTAAAAGTTCCCATAATTTTGCTAGGTTCTTTTCCACACCATTTGTTAATTCTACCTATCTTGCCGTTTACTACACCATTTTTGAACTCCATCCTTCTTCTAAATAAGCGGTGGTCTCACAAATATAAATTCATAGTCTAGTTCCTTTTGAGAATACGATTTACGACATCTAACTATTTCAACAGCAACAATTTCTTTATTTTCTTTGTTAATCGATTCTTAAGTAGTTGATTTTCAGCTAAAAGCTTTTCTAATCTTTACATCTCATATTTGTAGTTCGAATAGCGCTAAATTGCCGCGATTTATCTGTTCTCAATCCTACAGAGAAACGCGAGCGCGGGCATCGGGTTTCGGAGGTCCGACCGTCTGTTTCCTGAAAAATAATATGTGGTAAATTCTTGAAAAAGCGGTGGTTAGCAAGTAAATGGCCTTGAATGCAGTTACTGTGATTCTGGAATCTTTTCGTTCGGGGTTAATCTTCTTCAATAAATTCCCACAGGCACCGGGCCTAGGATAAATAATTGAACACTCATCCACCCAGACTGACACACACTTCCGGCTACTTATGACCTTTTTTTCCCTCTACGTATTTTTTTCTATTTTGTATTGTTTTCTATGTTGTTCTGTTCAGTGTATGTTTCTTTTTCATTTTTATATGTTTTTGTACCTGATACTTGTTTTTGTCCTTTCTTAAAAAATAAAATTCACCTCCATCCATCCAAACCGGAAAGGAGTGTAATGTAATACAAAGGCACCGGGCCTCGCAGACCCAATGCGCGTCCTCCCGGGTTAAACTTTTGACGCGCACTGTAAATGAAGACAAAAATAGCTGACCTTGCAATCCGTTAAAATGCACCACAGATCTTATCTTACAACGATTAGAAAAGAGCAAATGCCCATTCTTGCTTCTAAACCATAATAACATTTTTGAAAGGAAGTTTGCAAATTTTAGATAACTGTATTCTAAAAAATTTATGTCTCATTTTAGGACTTTCAAATTCAAAAGGCGCCATTAGAGTCGTTAGATGTTACGGCTTTTAGGAGCTGATTTTGAAAATTGAAAGTTCACTGAGATTTAAGCTAACTAGTCAGATTAAGGTTAAAATTCATCATAACCTCATTCTATCGGTGTAATCAGCAATAATGACCATAGGAGCTGGTTGACTGAAATATCGGCGTATATTCTATGATGAATTCAAGCTTCAAATTATATCGTAAGAGCAGTCATTTTTCTCGGAATCTTCGATTCCATATATGGGCCGTTTGATTTTAGAAGGGGACTTCTGCAGACTCGGACGAAATTACTTTTTTTTTGCGTTTTCGATTTGATGAAGGTAGGTACATCGTTTGGTGTAAAAACTGAAATCCTGCCATTCAGAGTTATGTTGCATCAAAGTTTCCGTATGATGTTAGAAGAGGACTTCTGCGCAGAAGAGGATCTTCAATTGACCTTCAAGAGGACTAAAATTCATTCACATCATAATTTTATTACTATTAATTTTATTTTTTAAATCTGAATTTAAATAAAAACAAATAAATTTTGCATTTTGTTTTGTTTTATTTTAATTTAAATTTATTTACAATTAACTAAATTTTAAATTTTATTTCAGTTTAATTGATATTTCATGTTTCATAATTGTTTTCCCCTGAATTTTACTAAATCTAAATTTTAATTAAAAAACAAAAGAAAATCAAATTTAGATTTCTGTGCAAATAAATGCTCTTTTAATTAACTCACTAATATTCTTCCAGGCTTTATAATAATTTTACCTGCTTTTTTTGCTTTAAATCTGAATTTTGCTTAAAAAAGAAAAACTTAAAAATTTGTTTGAATAGTTTTAAGTTTAATTTTACTTGCAAATAAACTAATTTTGAATTTTATTTGAGTTTCCTTCTAATTGTTTTTCCCAGAATTTTTTATCTGTTTTAAATCTGATATTTAATTCCAATAACTTTAATAATAAAAATTTAATAACTTTAAAATTCGAATTTATTTTGAGTCCATAAATTTAAATATACTAATAACTAGATAAATTTTTAATTTTTGTTAAGTTTCATTGATATTCCTGGCTTTGTAATCATTTATTCCCTAAAATTCGGAAACTTTTATATTGTTTGATGTTAAAAAGGGTCTTCTGCAAAATTTAAATTTGAATTTCTGCAAAAATTAAAAATTTTAATATTTTTTGAGATTGTCGTCAATAGATTCTCTTCCTACTGTGAAACGCATAAGAGATATCTTGGACCCTAATTTCAATGTCGCTTACATCCCCTTCATTTTTTTCTCCTCCTGTAAAATTTTAAAAATGTCAGAAATCCCCTTTTAACATCAGTCGATTCATATATTATTAAACTGCCACAAAGTTTGGAACGTTGAGATTCATGACATATAATTTCTTGGGCAATGTCATTCGGTAACATCAAGATCTGATTACTCCCTTGTCTTTGCAAAAGAGACGATTGTAAAAGGATAATCGAGACGTCGAGATAAGACGCGAAAGGTTCAGAGCGCAATATTTTATCCTCCTCTTTGAAGAACAGCTATTTAATTATCACTAAATTCTTCTTTTTCTAATATTAATCACCTTTTCATCCAAGACTTTTGCTGGCCCAGCACCTGTAAGAATAAATGTTCAGTTAATCAAGTCGTAATTTGGAAATCAGCCGTAATTGCTTGAAGTTAAGTATCTAACATCTGGCCAGCTTCTATCCGGATTTTCACCAGTTTATTTTAGTGAAAATGCAATGTCCTATCATGGAAATCGAGTGACGGCATATGCATTTTGTTCTCGATATTTCTAATCTATAATATAAAACAGAAAATGCATGTATCTGTCTGTCACAAGAACTCCTCCTAAATTGTTAACGGTAACGCCATGAAATTTGAACAAGGCATTTTAAAGCACATTTCAAGGTCAATTGTGCTATTTTCAACTTCCAGAGCTAATTAGTTCTTTATAAATTTAATTAAATAACGAATTTTTAGATGGTTTCCGCTTATAACTTCTGAAATACTAATAGTACGAAAAATATTTCTACATCAACTTAAAGTGCAAAACATTATCTTTTTAATGATACTAATTTAATTGCTGTCCAATCTTTTCTCTAACTGTAATTAAGGTTTCAAAACTTATTTTAAACTCAAATTCTAACAATGCTTTTATTATTATAAAATCAAATGTATTGTTCCATCAAATCTTTTATTCACGTATTTTTACCACTGCTAAAGCTAATAAAATATTGTTTTCTTTAGTCAAGTTAGACTTCTTACTTCCGATGTTATTTTGTAGCATGCACTTAATTTCCGTTTTTATTTCGTAGCTGATAATATACAATGAAACATCCAATGACGTTAGTTTAAAATAAACATTCGTTTTTGAATTTTCTCGCATTTTCAATCAAACCGTATTGTTTTAAGGTGATAAAAAGGCTATATTTGAAAGTTTTTATTCAACAAGAAAGGATTGAAAGAAGAATTACGTTTGTTGGGGAAAGTTAGCGACAATATTTGTAGGGAAAGAAACAGGAGGCCGGTATATGAAAAAATATGGATCCCGAGCAACCCCAGGTTTTGAGCTAGTAATATCTATAAAATATACTTTTGTTCACTTTAATCTTGGCCCAATAGCTAATTCTTAAACCATTAAAGATAGCTTCTGCTTCCAATTGAAAAATGCTCTAAATGACGTAAAGAATTATATTCTATGTTTTTTGAGTCAATAAATGTACTGATGAAAAATTGCGAAATATAATTTTTTTACACTCTCCTTGTCATTCGTTATTAGTCATTTTTAGTAAAATAGTAGGCAAATTTTCAAAAATAGTAGACAAAAAATATTTTAGACAAATTGCCAATATAGTGATCTTCAGAGCTTCATAACTCGGTCTATTTTAGTAGCAGAACAGTGTCACTTTTCTTGTTTAAAAAGTTATTTTGTCAAGAAGTCTTTACTTTATTTTGGATAATTTTTCCAAGTGGAAGTACAGATCTATCTCTAGCAGCTTTGAAACTTATCTATTGAGCCACAATTAGAATGGGCACCCTGTATATTCTATATTGAAAATATTAAAATAGGTCCGAATAAATGATTCCTACTTGTAACAAAGTCCTACAATGTTGTCCCAGAATGATTTAATACTTTCTCGCTTTATCTTACTAAAATATTCTCTGTTTTCATAATATTTTCATTGAATAAGTAGCGATATGATAATATCATGTATGTCTGCAGAAGCCTAATATAATGTTTACAGGATACATAATTTTCAGGTTCTGTCCTGCGGGGTGTTTTATGTACAGACGGATTTGTATGAAATAATAAACATTTCACATATTTTAAAATCACTGATAAGGGTTGAAGCCATCCCACCTGATTCAATAAAGCCATCGGCGAATGAAATGTCTAGTTAGCCAGACAGTCTAGACAGGTTCGACAACTTGACAGGGAAAATCTTACGACGCACTTAGCGATAGAAAGTGCCATCGAACTAAATAATAGATGCATTCCAACAGTGGATACCTCACTAGGATCATTGTATAGTTCTACATCACTTTTAAATCTTCTTAAAATAGACGAAGCGAAAATGTTTTACAGACGGTGTTGAGGTCGACAATCTGAAATTACCACTGGTGTTGAGATATTTTCTTCGTATCAAAGTAATGGGTGGCACGAAAGATCGAAATTTAAACTTCAAAATGGTTTCTAATATTTTATTACAGAAATTTTGCGAAATAATCATCAGATATTGCTTACGGATCTGACCAAAATTTGCAAATAGGAGAATTTAGAAGTAGTTTGTAACATTCGTTCGTTAACATTTTAAGAACCATGTGTGGATTACTGCAATGACAAATGAAGTGGGAAGAATTATTTACAAAATAACAAACAGACTAATCGAAATCTCTAATAATATTTAAGGAAAATGTGTGTTGTGTATGTGTCTGTCTGTGAGTTGGCGCCCTACAGGGAAGACCTCTGCATCTAGAACTACGAAATTTGGCGCCAGCACACTTGGAGGGTGGGAATGTGCACATCGGAGCTATTTTTTGAAATTGTAATTAGAATATTAATTAATTAAAAACTGAATGAAATGTTGGGTGTTTTCTGAACTTACTTCCGAAAATATTATAGCACAAACATTATTTTTACGCCATCTGAAAGAGGAAAAAATTACCTTTTCAATTATATCAATCAAAGTGCCGTAAAATATATATTTTAAATTTTAATGAATTTTTAAAACTATTTAGTGTCATAATTTGCAACAATAGTTATGATCGTTGCAATTAAATTCAAACCATTTTCAAATTTTCAAATCAAATGCATATTTTACATGAGGAATAGTAAAGTAAAGTTGGCGCCGATAACACGCAATTACATGTTACACGACACAGACTTGATTCCATTTGGAACGTTCATGTAAACAAGAAACAAAACATGTACTAGACTATGAAAATAACGTGGGTTAAATATCTATTGTAATTGAAGTTCAGAATCACTTTTTTAGGGTATACATTTGTATTAATTTATGTTTAAGGGATTCAGTTGAAATTATATTCCCGGCAAACAAGCTGGTCACCGAAGACGGCTAGTAAACATAAATTGGAATGATATGCATTTTATGGGTTTTGGATTAAAATTTTGTAGAAAGAAATTTAAAATTATTTTTTCAGAGTATAAACGTTTACATCAGGCAAATATCTGTACCTTTTAACCAGACGAATTTAAGAGAGCTATGCTAACTTTTCAGGAGAGAGAATAAACTGAAATGAATTTACTCGTTGTCTGTAAGGAATTATGCTCTTATAAGCATAGTGATTATAAAAGGAGAATCGTTAGCAGACTTGCAATGTTATGCCTTGATGCGAAATCATATTATGCATCAAAACACTAATAACCTGAAACTTGGACTTGGGTTTCTTCAGGCTCTGCCTCTTTTACTCTTTAATCCCGAGGCGACATTTTTCTTCTAGCCGCTTTAAAACCGGCCTTTTTTTGGGAGGATACGACGTGAACTCTCCCAACCTGGGTGGTCAATTTACCCCGTAACCCCATTCCTGTTCTAAGCTTCCGTTAAGGCGCACGAAAAAGGGCTGCGGTTCGCAAGGATAATTGGACCCCCTACCGCGCTTATCTTGCAAGCATCTCCGAACCGAACCTCCCCTCAAAAGAAGCCAACCGCCTCAGACTGGCCTTCGTCGGTGCTAAGTGGAAATTTTTAGATTGCCCGGGACCGCCTCACTCGGGGTCAGAAGGTTAAACGATTCAGAAACATTTGCGTTGTCATCAGATTCGGCGACAGAAACATGAGAGACACGCACTTAAAAACTGATAAGTTGCCTACAGTGAGATGAATTTTCGATTTTTTCAATGAAAACTGTTAAAAATGTTATACGCCTGCAGACCAACTCACGATCGACCAAAATTTGGAATCCTTTCGTGGGAGGTACTCATTTATTCAATATATACCGAATAAATTGGCTTCATTTTCTATTTTATCTTCGTTTTCTATTTTATCTGTTCCCCCTGCCCTCGCTTGGGGTGAAAGGGGGTACAGATATTTTGTATAAAATCCATTTGGCTGTTGCATGCCAAAACGCTGGCAAGTAAAAACTTCAATAGTAACCTTATTTATTATTTTATTATATAATTATTTAAGTTATTTCGATTACAATTCTTAATTTTTGAGAACATGTGGTCATGTTAAACGAGGATACAAGGCTTGCAGTACAATCTTAAACCATCTCCTTGAGTTCATGAAGGATATTATATATATAATACAATCTCTTTTCTATATTTTTTAATGTTCTTTTGGGTTTCAAGCGGGTGATTTGGGTCGCCAGATAAAGTAATATTTTTTAAAAATCTTAACTGCAGGTTTTTGTTCAACATCGAAAATGACATTATTACTTCGAAATATTCGGTTTTCTTAAAATAAACTGACAAAGAAACGCTGTTGATGGGATAATATCACATGTTTATATTAATACATATTGCAGTGTTCATTTTATAATCATTAATAATTACGATCTATAATAAATATTCTGATTCATAAGGGATATTAGTCAGAGATTTAAAAATATTCGCACTTTGTTCGAACATAGAGACTTTAAACGAAGCACCATTTTCAAGAAGCTCGCAAACTCCTTTCAAACTATAATAGAAAATAAACTATGAAACACGATATCGCGCATTCTTATCAGCCGATGCTGCAGAACAGTTTCCAATAAAATTCCAGAGTGCTTGAATCCAAATTAGTTACTTTCTCGCTCTCACCAAACTAAACTGTTGAAGGATTCGGTTCTTGGATCTTCCCGCTTTCAACTCCAAAAACCAATTAATTTGTTCAGCGAGAGAATATTGTGAAGTAGTATGTTTGAGCATAAGAGTATTGGTTTCTTTAATTCTCCTGATCAATATGTAATCTATGTAGTACAACAGCAGTTGGAATTTACGAAGCAATTGTGTTTTGACTACTCTAGGGATTTTAATTAGAAGTTTCATTATGGATTCTTGTACTCATGCATGGAACTGGCTACTGTTAAAATAGTTTTCAGTAGAATCTTGTAAATTTTACGCATTGTAGGGTGTTATTACAGCAATAAGGTTTATTCACACACACACACAATGCATATGAAAATGATTAATTATTGAAAATATCCTCTATAAGTATTTCAAATTTCAGAATATAATTCGTGAACGGTTGTATGTATAGTTATAGTTTGTTGCGAATACAGTTTTCAAGTAGAATGAAATATTTACTTATATTGTTTGATAATTATTTATAATAAATATTTTAACGAAATATTACCGATTCATATCAAGAAGTAGTCCGGAACTTTAATTTATTCCATTGCTGCCAATAGGATACAGATTTCTTTACACGACCAGGAAGATTTTTCATAACATTAATTTCCTTATATATTTCCTTATTCCTTATTTCCACTCTTTTCCTTCAGCTTATTAATACATTTTTTTATTTTCCAAAGTAGATGTCAGAAATTACCAAATGCAAGGTGTTTGAGAGAGCATTGTTGAAAAGTACTTCAAGCATTTTTTTATAATAATAGTTCAAGATTCCGTCCAACAAGAGTAACTCATCATTGGCAATGTCGATTGTGTGCAATTGCCATAACACCACCTATATTTTAGAAAGCGTAGAGCCAGAAGGAATGTTCGATCGACGTCTTCAATGAAGTCTATCGAAAAATTCTCGCCAAGCACTTCATCGACGCTATTCATCATGTATTAACATTGGTAGATGCGATTATGAGTAAATTTAATTTGTAAAAATTGCTGTAAAGAAGCATTTTTAAATTATGCTGTAACTAAGCAAATCATGTTTCCTTCCAAGTCTATTTCTTGTCTTTAAGTTTTAACGCGTCACTTGGTCCCATATATTCAGAACAAAAATATTTGTTGATGTGTACAGTTTTCAATAAAGTTTCACGCGTACCCAACCAACCGACAGGGAGCCGTCCTAGCTCCGAGTTCGGGGGGATGCTGTGATGTTAAGTATCACCGCTTAAAATTTGTCTTACGAATTGTGAAACATCATGAATATAAATATTAAGTTATCAAGCCAAATAAATATTTTATGAAACATATATTGAATTAAAGTACTGAATTCGATAGATTTTCAAAATTAACTTATTCGTTATTATTCGTTAAGTATGGATACAATTTTCTTGTAACATTAATCGAATTTATTGATATCGTTGTTATTTTCATTAATGCTTGCTAATTAAAAGTGTACTTTTAATTAGCAGAGAAGTATTAACAAGACCAGCAAACTGGTTTTAATTAGCAAGCCTCGGCAAAGGTCATACAGTTATTTTAGCAATGTAAAAAAAACAATGAATTTTCTGTTACTGAAGTGTTTTAACTGATTAGATGAAAAAAACTATTATTTCTTTGTCGTACTCTATTTAATTATTTAAAATTTTCCTTTTCTGTAATTTATAAAAAAAATGTGCATGGAATTGGATAAATTTCTGTGTGTTGCCATTTTATTTTTCTCTGAAAATATAAAAAGGACATTCCATTTATTGATATTCTTTACTGATTGAAGATTGTAGAAAAGAACTGAATTTGCAATCCATTGTTATAATGTACCAGTTTCGAAACTAAATGTTATTTAGTAACATTTTCTAACCCCTCCCTTATTTTTGATACGTACATTTAACAATTATAAAAATTAATTCAGAATTTGAAACATTTGCTTATTGGAAAACTATTATAAAAGCAAATTTAACCAACAATTTCATTACTTCGTTCAAATTTATTTTACTTTATTCTTTATTGCTCTATAGAGCTATGAATTCTTTTCCGTGCATGTTTTCGGCAGTTTAGGTTTAAAATATTATATTAAGAATGCATATTTGAAAATAAATATCATATATCTTAGGATTGGATATGCTAATTTTAAAAGGAATAAAATGATTGAAATGAAATTGTTTGATGAAAGGTAGTATTTTCGGTTTTATCTTGGCTTAGAACTGTTTCTACCAGATGATTGGCGCGATATGGTGAAACCTGTCTCTTTCGTCATAAAACCAACAAATCAATCAACATTGTTAAAATTTGTTCTTGATACCATTCAAGGAAATTGATACCACAAGATTCTATATTAAATTTACGGTAGAAAATTTCTTATCCACTCAAAATAAAAATCCTGAATCCATTCTTGACATTTTATCATATATATTTGTTTTCTTAGTTATTTATTTACTTATCTTTAATTCTAAAGATACGAGAAGCTGCAGACCCATTGATTTCAAGAAAATGTCAAGAAAGTTCATTCAAGGA
>BGPR01045082.1:0-12429 GCA_013235015.1 Araneus ventricosus | reverse complement strand
TCCTTGAATGAACTTTCTTGACATTTTCTTGAAATCAATGGGTCTGCAGCTTCTCGTATCTTTAGAATTAAAGATAAGTAAATAAATAACTAAGAAAACAAATATATATGATAAAATGTCAAGAATGGATTCAGGATTTTTATTTTGAGTGGATAAGAAATTTTCTACCGTAAATTTAATATAGAATCTTGTGGTATCAATTTCCTTGAATGGTATCAAGAACAAATTTTAACAATGTTGATTGATTTGTTGGTTTTATGACGAAAGAGACAGGTTTCACCATATCGCGCCAATCATCTGGTAGAAACAGTTCTAAGCCAAGATAAAACCGAAAATACTACCTTTCATCAAACAATTTCATTTCAATCATTTTATTCCTTTTAAAATTAGCATATCCAATCCTAAGATATATGATATTTATTTTCAAATATGCATTCTTAATATAATATTTTAAACCTAAACTGCCGAAAACATGCACGGAAAAGAATTCATAGCTCTATAGAGCAATAAAGAATAAAGTAAAATAAATTTGAACGAAGTAATGAAATTGTTGGTTAAATTTGCTTTTATAATAGTTTTCCAATAAGCAAATGTTTCAAATTCTGAATTAATTTTTATAATTGTTAAATGTACGTATCAAAAATAAGGGAGGGGTTAGAAAATGTTACTAAATAACATTTAGTTTCGAAACTGGTACATTATAACAATGGATTGCAAATTCAGTTCTTTTCTACAATCTTCAATCAGTAAAGAATATCAATAAATGGAATGTCCTTTTTATATTTTCAGAGAAAAATAAAATGGCAACACACAGAAATTTATCCAATTCCATGCACATTTTTTTTATAAATTACAGAAAAGGAAAATTTTAAATAATTAAATAGAGTACGACAAAGAAATAATAGTTTTTTTCATCTAATCAGTTAAAACACTTCAGTAACAGAAAATTCATTGTTTTTTTTACATTGCTAAAATAACTGTATGACCTTTGCCGAGGCTTGCTAATTAAAACCAGTTTGCTGGTCTTGTTAATACTTCTCTGCTAATTAAAAGTACACTTTTAATTAGCAAGCATTAATGAAAATAACAACGATATCAATAAATTCGATTAATGTTACAAGAAAATTGTATCCATACTTAACGAATAATAACGAATAAGTTAATTTTGAAAATCTATCGAATTCAGTACTTTAATTCAATATATGTTTCATAAAATATTTATTTGGCTTGATAACTTAATATTTATATTCATGATGTTTCACAATTCGTAAGACAAATTTTAAGCGGTGATACTTAACATCACAGCATCCCCCCGAACTCGGAGCTAGGACGGCTCCCTGTCGGTTGGTTGGGTACGCGTGAAACTTTATTGAAAACTGTACACATCAACAAATATTTTTGTTCTGAATATATGGGACCAAGTGACGCGTTAAAACTTAAAGACAAGAAATAGACTTGGAAGGAAACATGATTTGCTTAGTTACAGCATAATTTAAAAATGCTTCTTTACAGCAATTTTTACAAATTAAATTTACTCATAATCGCATCTACCAATGTTAATACATGATGAATAGCGTCGATGAAGTGCTTGGCGAGAATTTTTCGATAGACTTCATTGAAGACGTCGATCGAACATTCCTTCTGGCTCTACGCTTTCTAAAATATAGGTGGTGTTATGGCAATTGCACACAATCGACATTGCCAATGATGAGTTACTCTTGTTGGACGGAATCTTGAACTATTATTATAAAAAAATGCTTGAAGTACTTTTCAACAATGCTCTCTCAAACACCTTGCATTTGGTAATTTCTGACATCTACTTTGGAAAATAAAAAAATGTATTAATAAGCTGAAGGAAAAGAGTGGAAATAAGGAATAAGGAAATATATAAGGAAATTAATGTTATGAAAAATCTTCCTGGTCGTGTAAAGAAATCTGTATCCTATTGGCAGCAATGGAATAAATTAAAGTTCCGGACTACTTCTTGATATGAATCGGTAATATTTCGTTAAAATATTTATTATAAATAATTATCAAACAATATAAGTAAATATTTCATTCTACTTGAAAACTGTATTCGCAACAAACTATAACTATACATACAACCGTTCACGAATTATATTCTGAAATTTGAAATACTTATAGAGGATATTTTCAATAATTAATCATTTTCATATGCATTGTGTGTGTGTGTGAATAAACCTTATTGCTGTAATAACACCCTACAATGCGTAAAATTTACAAGATTCTACTGAAAACTATTTTAACAGTAGCCAGTTCCATGCATGAGTACAAGAATCCATAATGAAACTTCTAATTAAAATCCCTAGAGTAGTCAAAACACAATTGCTTCGTAAATTCCAACTGCTGTTGTACTACATAGATTACATATTGATCAGGAGAATTAAAGAAACCAATACTCTTATGCTCAAACATACTACTTCACAATATTCTCTCGCTGAACAAATTAATTGGTTTTTGGAGTTGAAAGCGGGAAGATCCAAGAACCGAATCCTTCAACAGTTTAGTTTGGTGAGAGCGAGAAAGTAACTAATTTGGATTCAAGCACTCTGGAATTTTATTGGAAACTGTTCTGCAGCATCGGCTGATAAGAATGCGCGATATCGTGTTTCATAGTTTATTTTCTATTATAGTTTGAAAGGAGTTTGCGAGCTTCTTGAAAATGGTGCTTCGTTTAAAGTCTCTATGTTCGAACAAAGTGCGAATATTTTTAAATCTCTGACTAATATCCCTTATGAATCAGAATATTTATTATAGATCGTAATTATTAATGATTATAAAATGAACACTGCAATATGTATTAATATAAACATGTGATATTATCCCATCAACAGCGTTTCTTTGTCAGTTTATTTTAAGAAAACCGAATATTTCGAAGTAATAATGTCATTTTCGATGTTGAACAAAAACCTGCAGTTAAGATTTTTAAAAAATATTACTTTATCTGGCGACCCAAATCACCCGCTTGAAACCCAAAAGAACATTAAAAAATATAGAAAAGAGATTGTATTATATATATAATATCCTTCATGAACTCAAGGAGATGGTTTAAGATTGTACTGCAAGCCTTGTATCCTCGTTTAACATGACCACATGTTCTCAAAAATTAAGAATTGTAATCGAAATAACTTAAATAATTATATAATAAAATAATAAATAAGGTTACTATTGAAGTTTTTACTTGCCAGCGTTTTGGCATGCAACAGCCAAATGGATTTTATACAAAATATCTGTACCCCCTTTCACCCCAAGCGAGGGCAGGGGGAACAGATAAAATAGAAAACGAAGATAAAATAGAAAATGAAGCCAATTTATTCGGTATATATTGAATAAATGAGTACCTCCCACGAAAGGATTCCAAATTTTGGTCGATCGTGAGTTGGTCTGCAGGCGTATAACATTTTTAACAGTTTTCATTGAAAAAATCGAAAATTCATCTCACTGTAGGCAACTTATCAGTTTTTAAGTGCGTGTCTCTCATGTTTCTGTCGCCGAATCTGATGACAACGCAAATGTTTCTGAATCGTTTAACCTTCTGACCCCGAGTGAGGCGGTCCCGGGCAATCTAAAAATTTCCACTTAGCACCGACGAAGGCCAGTCTGAGGCGGTTGGCTTCTTTTGAGGGGAGGTTCGGTTCGGAGATGCTTGCAAGATAAGCGCGGTAGGGGGTCCAATTATCCTTGCGAACCGCAGCCCTTTTTCGTGCGCCTTAACGGAAGCTTAGAACAGGAATGGGGTTACGGGGTAAATTGACCACCCAGGTTGGGAGAGTTCACGTCGTATCCTCCCAAAAAAAGGCCGGTTTTAAAGCGGCTAGAAGAAAAATGTCGCCTCGGGATTAAAGAGTAAAAGAGGCAGAGCCTGAAGAAACCCAAGTCCAAGTTTCAGGTTATTAGTGTTTTGATGCATAATATGATTTCGCATCAAGGCATAACATTGCAAGTCTGCTAACGATTCTCCTTTTATAATCACTATGCTTATAAGAGCATAATTCCTTACAGACAACGAGTAAATTCATTTCAGTTTATTCTCTCTCCTGAAAAGTTAGCATAGCTCTCTTAAATTCGTCTGGTTAAAAGGTACAGATATTTGCCTGATGTAAACGTTTATACTCTGAAAAAATAATTTTAAATTTCTTTCTACAAAATTTTAATCCAAAACCCATAAAATGCATATCATTCCAATTTATGTTTACTAGCCGTCTTCGGTGACCAGCTTGTTTGCCGGGAATATAATTTCAACTGAATCCCTTAAACATAAATTAATACAAATGTATACCCTAAAAAAGTGATTCTGAACTTCAATTACAATAGATATTTAACCCACGTTATTTTCATAGTCTAGTACATGTTTTGTTTCTTGTTTACATGAACGTTCCAAATGGAATCAAGTCTGTGTCGTGTAACATGTAATTGCGTGTTATCGGCGCCAACTTTACTTTACTATTCCTCATGTAAAATATGCATTTGATTTGAAAATTTGAAAATGGTTTGAATTTAATTGCAACGATCATAACTATTGTTGCAAATTATGACACTAAATAGTTTTAAAAATTCATTAAAATTTAAAATATATATTTTACGGCACTTTGATTGATATAATTGAAAAGGTAATTTTTTCCTCTTTCAGATGGCGTAAAAATAATGTTTGTGCTATAATATTTTCGGAAGTAAGTTCAGAAAACACCCAACATTTCATTCAGTTTTTAATTAATTAATATTCTAATTACAATTTCAAAAAATAGCTCCGATGTGCACATTCCCACCCTCCAAGTGTGCTGGCGCCAAATTTCGTAGTTCTAGATGCAGAGGTCTTCCCTGTAGGGCGCCAACTCACAGACAGACACATACACAACACACATTTTCCTTAAATATTATTAGAGATTTCGATTAGTCTGTTTGTTATTTTGTAAATAATTCTTCCCACTTCATTTGTCATTGCAGTAATCCACACATGGTTCTTAAAATGTTAACGAACGAATGTTACAAACTACTTCTAAATTCTCCTATTTGCAAATTTTGGTCAGATCCGTAAGCAATATCTGATGATTATTTCGCAAAATTTCTGTAATAAAATATTAGAAACCATTTTGAAGTTTAAATTTCGATCTTTCGTGCCACCCATTACTTTGATACGAAGAAAATATCTCAACACCAGTGGTAATTTCAGATTGTCGACCTCAACACCGTCTGTAAAACATTTTCGCTTCGTCTATTTTAAGAAGATTTAAAAGTGATGTAGAACTATACAATGATCCTAGTGAGGTATCCACTGTTGGAATGCATCTATTATTTAGTTCGATGGCACTTTCTATCGCTAAGTGCGTCGTAAGATTTTCCCTGTCAAGTTGTCGAACCTGTCTAGACTGTCTGGCTAACTAGACATTTCATTCGCCGATGGCTTTATTGAATCAGGTGGGATGGCTTCAACCCTTATCAGTGATTTTAAAATATGTGAAATGTTTATTATTTCATACAAATCCGTCTGTACATAAAACACCCCGCAGGACAGAACCTGAAAATTATGTATCCTGTAAACATTATATTAGGCTTCTGCAGACATACATGATATTATCATATCGCTACTTATTCAATGAAAATATTATGAAAACAGAGAATATTTTAGTAAGATAAAGCGAGAAAGTATTAAATCATTCTGGGACAACATTGTAGGACTTTGTTACAAGTAGGAATCATTTATTCGGACCTATTTTAATATTTTCAATATAGAATATACAGGGTGCCCATTCTAATTGTGGCTCAATAGATAAGTTTCAAAGCTGCTAGAGATAGATCTGTACTTCCACTTGGAAAAATTATCCAAAATAAAGTAAAGACTTCTTGACAAAATAACTTTTTAAACAAGAAAAGTGACACTGTTCTGCTACTAAAATAGACCGAGTTATGAAGCTCTGAAGATCACTATATTGGCAATTTGTCTAAAATATTTTTTGTCTACTATTTTTGAAAATTTGCCTACTATTTTACTAAAAATGACTAATAACGAATGACAAGGAGAGTGTAAAAAAATTATATTTCGCAATTTTTCATCAGTACATTTATTGACTCAAAAAACATAGAATATAATTCTTTACGTCATTTAGAGCATTTTTCAATTGGAAGCAGAAGCTATCTTTAATGGTTTAAGAATTAGCTATTGGGCCAAGATTAAAGTGAACAAAAGTATATTTTATAGATATTACTAGCTCAAAACCTGGGGTTGCTCGGGATCCATATTTTTTCATATACCGGCCTCCTGTTTCTTTCCCTACAAATATTGTCGCTAACTTTCCCCAACAAACGTAATTCTTCTTTCAATCCTTTCTTGTTGAATAAAAACTTTCAAATATAGCCTTTTTATCACCTTAAAACAATACGGTTTGATTGAAAATGCGAGAAAATTCAAAAACGAATGTTTATTTTAAACTAACGTCATTGGATGTTTCATTGTATATTATCAGCTACGAAATAAAAACGGAAATTAAGTGCATGCTACAAAATAACATCGGAAGTAAGAAGTCTAACTTGACTAAAGAAAACAATATTTTATTAGCTTTAGCAGTGGTAAAAATACGTGAATAAAAGATTTGATGGAACAATACATTTGATTTTATAATAATAAAAGCATTGTTAGAATTTGAGTTTAAAATAAGTTTTGAAACCTTAATTACAGTTAGAGAAAAGATTGGACAGCAATTAAATTAGTATCATTAAAAAGATAATGTTTTGCACTTTAAGTTGATGTAGAAATATTTTTCGTACTATTAGTATTTCAGAAGTTATAAGCGGAAACCATCTAAAAATTCGTTATTTAATTAAATTTATAAAGAACTAATTAGCTCTGGAAGTTGAAAATAGCACAATTGACCTTGAAATGTGCTTTAAAATGCCTTGTTCAAATTTCATGGCGTTACCGTTAACAATTTAGGAGGAGTTCTTGTGACAGACAGATACATGCATTTTCTGTTTTATATTATAGATTAGAAATATCGAGAACAAAATGCATATGCCGTCACTCGATTTCCATGATAGGACATTGCATTTTCACTAAAATAAACTGGTGAAAATCCGGATAGAAGCTGGCCAGATGTTAGATACTTAACTTCAAGCAATTACGGCTGATTTCCAAATTACGACTTGATTAACTGAACATTTATTCTTACAGGTGCTGGGCCAGCAAAAGTCTTGGATGAAAAGGTGATTAATATTAGAAAAAGAAGAATTTAGTGATAATTAAATAGCTGTTCTTCAAAGAGGAGGATAAAATATTGCGCTCTGAACCTTTCGCGTCTTATCTCGACGTCTCGATTATCCTTTTACAATCGTCTCTTTTGCAAAGACAAGGGAGTAATCAGATCTTGATGTTACCGAATGACATTGCCCAAGAAATTATATGTCATGAATCTCAACGTTCCAAACTTTGTGGCAGTTTAATAATATATGAATCGACTGATGTTAAAAGGGGATTTCTGACATTTTTAAAATTTTACAGGAGGAGAAAAAAATGAAGGGGATGTAAGCGACATTGAAATTAGGGTCCAAGATATCTCTTATGCGTTTCACAGTAGGAAGAGAATCTATTGACGACAATCTCAAAAAATATTAAAATTTTTAATTTTTGCAGAAATTCAAATTTAAATTTTGCAGAAGACCCTTTTTAACATCAAACAATATAAAAGTTTCCGAATTTTAGGGAATAAATGATTACAAAGCCAGGAATATCAATGAAACTTAACAAAAATTAAAAATTTATCTAGTTATTAGTATATTTAAATTTATGGACTCAAAATAAATTCGAATTTTAAAGTTATTAAATTTTTATTATTAAAGTTATTGGAATTAAATATCAGATTTAAAACAGATAAAAAATTCTGGGAAAAACAATTAGAAGGAAACTCAAATAAAATTCAAAATTAGTTTATTTGCAAGTAAAATTAAACTTAAAACTATTCAAACAAATTTTTAAGTTTTTCTTTTTTAAGCAAAATTCAGATTTAAAGCAAAAAAAGCAGGTAAAATTATTATAAAGCCTGGAAGAATATTAGTGAGTTAATTAAAAGAGCATTTATTTGCACAGAAATCTAAATTTGATTTTCTTTTGTTTTTTAATTAAAATTTAGATTTAGTAAAATTCAGGGGAAAACAATTATGAAACATGAAATATCAATTAAACTGAAATAAAATTTAAAATTTAGTTAATTGTAAATAAATTTAAATTAAAATAAAACAAAACAAAATGCAAAATTTATTTGTTTTTATTTAAATTCAGATTTAAAAAATAAAATTAATAGTAATAAAATTATGATGTGAATGAATTTTAGTCCTCTTGAAGGTCAATTGAAGATCCTCTTCTGCGCAGAAGTCCTCTTCTAACATCATACGGAAACTTTGATGCAACATAACTCTGAATGGCAGGATTTCAGTTTTTACACCAAACGATGTACCTACCTTCATCAAATCGAAAACGCAAAAAAAAAGTAATTTCGTCCGAGTCTGCAGAAGTCCCCTTCTAAAATCAAACGGCCCATATATGGAATCGAAGATTCCGAGAAAAATGACTGCTCTTACGATATAATTTGAAGCTTGAATTCATCATAGAATATACGCCGATATTTCAGTCAACCAGCTCCTATGGTCATTATTGCTGATTACACCGATAGAATGAGGTTATGATGAATTTTAACCTTAATCTGACTAGTTAGCTTAAATCTCAGTGAACTTTCAATTTTCAAAATCAGCTCCTAAAAGCCGTAACATCTAACGACTCTAATGGCGCCTTTTGAATTTGAAAGTCCTAAAATGAGACATAAATTTTTTAGAATACAGTTATCTAAAATTTGCAAACTTCCTTTCAAAAATGTTATTATGGTTTAGAAGCAAGAATGGGCATTTGCTCTTTTCTAATCGTTGTAAGATAAGATCTGTGGTGCATTTTAACGGATTGCAAGGTCAGCTATTTTTGTCTTCATTTACAGTGCGCGTCAAAAGTTTAACCCGGGAGGACGCGCATTGGGTCTGCGAGGCCCGGTGCCTTTGTATTACATTACACTCCTTTCCGGTTTGGATGGATGGAGGTGAATTTTATTTTTTAAGAAAGGACAAAAACAAGTATCAGGTACAAAAACATATAAAAATGAAAAAGAAACATACACTGAACAGAACAACATAGAAAACAATACAAAATAGAAAAAAATACGTAGAGGGAAAAAAAGGTCATAAGTAGCCGGAAGTGTGTGTCAGTCTGGGTGGATGAGTGTTCAATTATTTATCCTAGGCCCGGTGCCTGTGGGAATTTATTGAAGAAGATTAACCCCGAACGAAAAGATTCCAGAATCACAGTAACTGCATTCAAGGCCATTTACTTGCTAACCACCGCTTTTTCAAGAATTTACCACATATTATTTTTCAGGAAACAGACGGTCGGACCTCCGAAACCCGATGCCCGCGCTCGCGTTTCTCTGTAGGATTGAGAACAGATAAATCGCGGCAATTTAGCGCTATTCGAACTACAAATATGAGATGTAAAGATTAGAAAAGCTTTTAGCTGAAAATCAACTACTTAAGAATCGATTAACAAAGAAAATAAAGAAATTGTTGCTGTTGAAATAGTTAGATGTCGTAAATCGTATTCTCAAAAGGAACTAGACTATGAATTTATATTTGTGAGACCACCGCTTATTTAGAAGAAGGATGGAGTTCAAAAATGGTGTAGTAAACGGCAAGATAGGTAGAATTAACAAATGGTGTGGAAAAGAACCTAGCAAAATTATGGGAACTTTTACACTCAACATCGTCAAACAATTGCCCGAAAACTGTGGTGTAGCAAACGATGTATAACCGGTTAAAAATTCTTGGAAATGAGACAGCTGATGCATTAACACTTATATCTAGAAGAATTCTGGCAATGTTGGACGAGAACGCCTTGGAAGTACAAGCATTCATCAATCTTTTTCAATTTACTGCGCTTCCTAGAAGATATTCATTTGAAAATTATTTTATTAATATTTCATATTCTGTATACTAGTGCAACAAGTGTTTCCCAATAAAGTAAATGTGATTTTCTGCGCGTTTTGTTGAAAAAACAGGACCCCGAGCTTGCGAGGTCCGATGCGCGTTCTCGAGTAAGAGTTAGGAACGCGCGTCCTCACGGATTAAGCATAAAATAATTTTTTAAAAAAATTTAAAAATCCACTTTATTTCAACATATTGTTTATATATATACAAGAAAGCAATAGTAAAATCATAATAAACATTATCACCTTTAAAACTTTATTTATAATCAGAAGTTTCAAGAATAGAACGCAAATTGCTGTGCCAAAAGTTTAAGCTCAAAACTGCTTTTATGCAAATTAATGAAATCACACAAATAGTTGCGCACCTATATGATATCTAGGTAATACAAATATAATAGCCTAGATCTCTCGATAACGCTCTGACGTCAACAACAAGAAAACTCGATTCATAGTACTGCGAGACGTTAAACAGAATTATTTCATTGTTAGAGAACCTAAATTTCATTAATTTTAAATTTAAAAGAGTAATCATCGTTCTAATTTCAAATTTAACAGCTCTAAAATAGTGAAATAAAATTTTCTGTTGATTGATATAAAATTTCTCTCCATGATCATTAGTTCCCGAGAAATTTTAAATTATATTAATCATATATTTCAAATTAATTTCCGTTTTATAACAGAAAAGTAGTAAATTACGTCAGTGGTATATCATGCGCGTGATATAGTTTGGACGCCACGATGCATCTAATTATTTATTGCAATCGTGATGATACAAGTTGATAATTTTATTTGGCAACGTTTGACAAGCAGAGAAGTGCTTTGTTTTGAAACTAGATTTACCATATATCTAGTTTATATCTACTAGATTTTCTAGATTTTTTTAGACCAAGAGGTTTTTTGAATAAAGAAATATGTAAATAATATGTAAATAAAAAATATATATTTTCTGTCATAAAACATATGTTTATTTTTTTGTTTTCAATCAATATTAAACATTTCTCTCGCATAGATATCTATTTAATCACTCCAAATTTGACGGGAAATCTCTGGAATGAAGAGGAAATTTGCATCCGTTATACCATGACGGGTTATTTTTCTAGTATTATAAGAATCTGACTTTTTGGTTTGACATTAGTTCTAAATGGCATGGCCTAACGAATTTTCATATGAAGAAGCATAAGAAATCTGGTGTATGGGATCAAAAGAGAAGTCAATTTCTCTGAAATTGCAACTGCTTTAAAGAGATCGAAATAAGTAATTTATCAAAAAAATATCTTGCGGTAAAACCTTCAAACGGAAATCTAGTTCCAGAAGGCCAGGAGTGACCAGCTCCTTCCACGAACGGCGCATGAGGAACTTGGTATCAACTGGGAATTATTGTGTTTCAAAAACTAAAAACATGGTTAGAGGACAAATATTGCAAAAAAAAATCATAGAATAATTTTAGAATCGGGATGCATGAAAAACCGTAAGAGCTTTAATTACATTTCTTGATGCCACACCATAAATAAGATCGATTGCAATGGACCAAACAGCACAAGTCATTATGTGATACGTGGCTTATTGTCTTATTCAGTGATGAAAAAAAATGTTATTTGGACGGTCGTTATGGGTTTATATGCTATTGTCATGATCTTTGAAAGTAACCAAGGAGCATGTTTAGTAGACAACAGGGTGGTGGATCTGTGATGGTATGGGGAGCAATTTGTTTCCATGGGCATGTATCCTTATCCTTCCTCAGTGGTTTGAAAAAATCTGAAAACTACCAAGCAATCATTTGTTTCCTTTTGGGGATAATTTAGGTGGAACAGATCGGACTTTTCAACATGACAAAGCGTCAATCTCTGCCTCCAAATCAACGTCACGAAAGGTTTAGATCCAACATGGTGTCAGTCTGGAACTGGCCAGTCTTAAGTACTGATTTTTCACCCCATAGAAAACGTATGGGTTATACTCACACGTTCAGTTTATCAAGCTGTATTCTTCAGTTGAAAAATTGAGATCGCCCATTAAGGATGCTTCATTTGAACTAAAGCCAGAACATAAGTGTCATCGATGGAAAACCGTGTGTTTAACCTAATACAATCTAAAGGCGCAATAATCAAGTATTAAAATTTTATTCTTACTCGACTGTAAAGAGATAAATCTATATTGCGCTTAAACTATTGGCACAATTATTTTTGTATTTTTGTTAAATTCGATGGTTAAAAATAATGTTTAAAAATGATTATCTCAAAAATAGTTTCAATTCTAGAGTTTTTTACGTATAATTTTAAAAAAAACTGCCAAAGAAGAAAAATGTCATTAGCATAATAAGAAGCATTAAGCTAAGGAAATAACAACACTTTCGTTTTTAAATTTTCATCAAGCCAGACAGAACTTTCTTATAATTTAT
>BGPR01045081.1:0-12429 GCA_013235015.1 Araneus ventricosus | reverse complement strand
ATAAATTATAAGAAAGTTCTGTCTGGCTTGATGAAAATTTAAAAACGAAAGTGTTGTTATTTCCTTAGCTTAATGCTTCTTATTATGCTAATGACATTTTTCTTCTTTGGCAGTTTTTTTTAAAATTATACGTAAAAAACTCTAGAATTGAAACTATTTTTGAGATAATCATTTTTAAACATTATTTTTAACCATCGAATTTAACAAAAATACAAAAATAATTGTGCCAATAGTTTAAGCGCAATATAGATTTATCTCTTTACAGTCGAGTAAGAATAAAATTTTAATACTTGATTATTGCGCCTTTAGATTGTATTAGGTTAAACACACGGTTTTCCATCGATGACACTTATGTTCTGGCTTTAGTTCAAATGAAGCATCCTTAATGGGCGATCTCAATTTTTCAACTGAAGAATACAGCTTGATAAACTGAACGTGTGAGTATAACCCATACGTTTTCTATGGGGTGAAAAATCAGTACTTAAGACTGGCCAGTTCCAGACTGACACCATGTTGGATCTAAACCTTTCGTGACGTTGATTTGGAGGCAGAGATTGACGCTTTGTCATGTTGAAAAGTCCGATCTGTTCCACCTAAATTATCCCCAAAAGGAAACAAATGATTGCTTGGTAGTTTTCAGATTTTTTCAAACCACTGAGGAAGGATAAGGATACATGCCCATGGAAACAAATTGCTCCCCATACCATCACAGATCCACCACCCTGTTGTCTACTAAACATGCTCCTTGGTTACTTTCAAAGATCATGACAATAGCATATAAACCCATAACGACCGTCCAAATAACATTTTTTTTCATCACTGAATAAGACAATAAGCCACGTATCACATAATGACTTGTGCTGTTTGGTCCATTGCAATCGATCTTATTTATGGTGTGGCATCAAGAAATGTAATTAAAGCTCTTACGGTTTTTCATGCATCCCGATTCTAAAATTATTCTATGATTTTTTTTTGCAATATTTGTCCTCTAACCATGTTTTTAGTTTTTGAAACACAATAATTCCCAGTTGATACCAAGTTCCTCATGCGCCGTTCGTGGAAGGAGCTGGTCACTCCTGGCCTTCTGGAACTAGATTTCCGTTTGAAGGTTTTACCGCAAGATATTTTTTTGATAAATTACTTATTTCGATCTCTTTAAAGCAGTTGCAATTTCAGAGAAATTGACTTCTCTTTTGATCCCATACACCAGATTTCTTATGCTTCTTCATATGAAAATTCGTTAGGCCATGCCATTTAGAACTAATGTCAAACCAAAAAGTCAGATTCTTATAATACTAGAAAAATAACCCGTCATGGTATAACGGATGCAAATTTCCTCTTCATTCCAGAGATTTCCCGTCAAATTTGGAGTGATTAAATAGATATCTATGCGAGAGAAATGTTTAATATTGATTGAAAACAAAAAAATAAACATATGTTTTATGACAGAAAATATATATTTTTTATTTACATATTATTTACATATTTCTTTATTCAAAAAACCTCTTGGTCTAAAAAAATCTAGAAAATCTAGTAGATATAAACTAGATATATGGTAAATCTAGTTTCAAAACAAAGCACTTCTCTGCTTGTCAAACGTTGCCAAATAAAATTATCAACTTGTATCATCACGATTGCAATAAATAATTAGATGCATCGTGGCGTCCAAACTATATCACGCGCATGATATACCACTGACGTAATTTACTACTTTTCTGTTATAAAACGGAAATTAATTTGAAATATATGATTAATATAATTTAAAATTTCTCGGGAACTAATGATCATGGAGAGAAATTTTATATCAATCAACAGAAAATTTTATTTCACTATTTTAGAGCTGTTAAATTTGAAATTAGAACGATGATTACTCTTTTAAATTTAAAATTAATGAAATTTAGGTTCTCTAACAATGAAATAATTCTGTTTAACGTCTCGCAGTACTATGAATCGAGTTTTCTTGTTGTTGACGTCAGAGCGTTATCGAGAGATCTAGGCTATTATATTTGTATTACCTAGATATCATATAGGTGCGCAACTATTTGTGTGATTTCATTAATTTGCATAAAAGCAGTTTTGAGCTTAAACTTTTGGCACAGCAATTTGCGTTCTATTCTTGAAACTTCTGATTATAAATAAAGTTTTAAAGGTGATAATGTTTATTATGATTTTACTATTGCTTTCTTGTATATATATAAACAATATGTTGAAATAAAGTGGATTTTTAAATTTTTTTAAAAAATTATTTTATGCTTAATCCGTGAGGACGCGCGTTCCTAACTCTTACTCGAGAACGCGCATCGGACCTCGCAAGCTCGGGGTCCTGTTTTTTCAACAAAACGCGCAGAAAATCACATTTACTTTATTGGGAAACACTTGTTGCACTAGTATACAGAATATGAAATATTAATAAAATAATTTTCAAATGAATATCTTCTAGGAAGCGCAGTAAATTGAAAAAGATTGATGAATGCTTGTACTTCCAAGGCGTTCTCGTCCAACATTGCCAGAATTCTTCTAGATATAAGTGTTAATGCATCAGCTGTCTCATTTCCAAGAATTTTTAACCGGTTATACATCGTTTGCTACACCACAGTTTTCGGGCAATTGTTTGACGATGTTGAGTGTAAAAGTTCCCATAATTTTGCTAGGTTCTTTTCCACACCATTTGTTAATTCTACCTATCTTGCCGTTTACTACACCATTTTTGAACTCCATCCTTCTTCTAAATAAGCGGTGGTCTCACAAATATAAATTCATAGTCTAGTTCCTTTTGAGAATACGATTTACGACATCTAACTATTTCAACAGCAACAATTTCTTTATTTTCTTTGTTAATCGATTCTTAAGTAGTTGATTTTCAGCTAAAAGCTTTTCTAATCTTTACATCTCATATTTGTAGTTCGAATAGCGCTAAATTGCCGCGATTTATCTGTTCTCAATCCTACAGAGAAACGCGAGCGCGGGCATCGGGTTTCGGAGGTCCGACCGTCTGTTTCCTGAAAAATAATATGTGGTAAATTCTTGAAAAAGCGGTGGTTAGCAAGTAAATGGCCTTGAATGCAGTTACTGTGATTCTGGAATCTTTTCGTTCGGGGTTAATCTTCTTCAATAAATTCCCACAGGCACCGGGCCTAGGATAAATAATTGAACACTCATCCACCCAGACTGACACACACTTCCGGCTACTTATGACCTTTTTTTCCCTCTACGTATTTTTTTCTATTTTGTATTGTTTTCTATGTTGTTCTGTTCAGTGTATGTTTCTTTTTCATTTTTATATGTTTTTGTACCTGATACTTGTTTTTGTCCTTTCTTAAAAAATAAAATTCACCTCCATCCATCCAAACCGGAAAGGAGTGTAATGTAATACAAAGGCACCGGGCCTCGCAGACCCAATGCGCGTCCTCCCGGGTTAAACTTTTGACGCGCACTGTAAATGAAGACAAAAATAGCTGACCTTGCAATCCGTTAAAATGCACCACAGATCTTATCTTACAACGATTAGAAAAGAGCAAATGCCCATTCTTGCTTCTAAACCATAATAACATTTTTGAAAGGAAGTTTGCAAATTTTAGATAACTGTATTCTAAAAAATTTATGTCTCATTTTAGGACTTTCAAATTCAAAAGGCGCCATTAGAGTCGTTAGATGTTACGGCTTTTAGGAGCTGATTTTGAAAATTGAAAGTTCACTGAGATTTAAGCTAACTAGTCAGATTAAGGTTAAAATTCATCATAACCTCATTCTATCGGTGTAATCAGCAATAATGACCATAGGAGCTGGTTGACTGAAATATCGGCGTATATTCTATGATGAATTCAAGCTTCAAATTATATCGTAAGAGCAGTCATTTTTCTCGGAATCTTCGATTCCATATATGGGCCGTTTGATTTTAGAAGGGGACTTCTGCAGACTCGGACGAAATTACTTTTTTTTTGCGTTTTCGATTTGATGAAGGTAGGTACATCGTTTGGTGTAAAAACTGAAATCCTGCCATTCAGAGTTATGTTGCATCAAAGTTTCCGTATGATGTTAGAAGAGGACTTCTGCGCAGAAGAGGATCTTCAATTGACCTTCAAGAGGACTAAAATTCATTCACATCATAATTTTATTACTATTAATTTTATTTTTTAAATCTGAATTTAAATAAAAACAAATAAATTTTGCATTTTGTTTTGTTTTATTTTAATTTAAATTTATTTACAATTAACTAAATTTTAAATTTTATTTCAGTTTAATTGATATTTCATGTTTCATAATTGTTTTCCCCTGAATTTTACTAAATCTAAATTTTAATTAAAAAACAAAAGAAAATCAAATTTAGATTTCTGTGCAAATAAATGCTCTTTTAATTAACTCACTAATATTCTTCCAGGCTTTATAATAATTTTACCTGCTTTTTTTGCTTTAAATCTGAATTTTGCTTAAAAAAGAAAAACTTAAAAATTTGTTTGAATAGTTTTAAGTTTAATTTTACTTGCAAATAAACTAATTTTGAATTTTATTTGAGTTTCCTTCTAATTGTTTTTCCCAGAATTTTTTATCTGTTTTAAATCTGATATTTAATTCCAATAACTTTAATAATAAAAATTTAATAACTTTAAAATTCGAATTTATTTTGAGTCCATAAATTTAAATATACTAATAACTAGATAAATTTTTAATTTTTGTTAAGTTTCATTGATATTCCTGGCTTTGTAATCATTTATTCCCTAAAATTCGGAAACTTTTATATTGTTTGATGTTAAAAAGGGTCTTCTGCAAAATTTAAATTTGAATTTCTGCAAAAATTAAAAATTTTAATATTTTTTGAGATTGTCGTCAATAGATTCTCTTCCTACTGTGAAACGCATAAGAGATATCTTGGACCCTAATTTCAATGTCGCTTACATCCCCTTCATTTTTTTCTCCTCCTGTAAAATTTTAAAAATGTCAGAAATCCCCTTTTAACATCAGTCGATTCATATATTATTAAACTGCCACAAAGTTTGGAACGTTGAGATTCATGACATATAATTTCTTGGGCAATGTCATTCGGTAACATCAAGATCTGATTACTCCCTTGTCTTTGCAAAAGAGACGATTGTAAAAGGATAATCGAGACGTCGAGATAAGACGCGAAAGGTTCAGAGCGCAATATTTTATCCTCCTCTTTGAAGAACAGCTATTTAATTATCACTAAATTCTTCTTTTTCTAATATTAATCACCTTTTCATCCAAGACTTTTGCTGGCCCAGCACCTGTAAGAATAAATGTTCAGTTAATCAAGTCGTAATTTGGAAATCAGCCGTAATTGCTTGAAGTTAAGTATCTAACATCTGGCCAGCTTCTATCCGGATTTTCACCAGTTTATTTTAGTGAAAATGCAATGTCCTATCATGGAAATCGAGTGACGGCATATGCATTTTGTTCTCGATATTTCTAATCTATAATATAAAACAGAAAATGCATGTATCTGTCTGTCACAAGAACTCCTCCTAAATTGTTAACGGTAACGCCATGAAATTTGAACAAGGCATTTTAAAGCACATTTCAAGGTCAATTGTGCTATTTTCAACTTCCAGAGCTAATTAGTTCTTTATAAATTTAATTAAATAACGAATTTTTAGATGGTTTCCGCTTATAACTTCTGAAATACTAATAGTACGAAAAATATTTCTACATCAACTTAAAGTGCAAAACATTATCTTTTTAATGATACTAATTTAATTGCTGTCCAATCTTTTCTCTAACTGTAATTAAGGTTTCAAAACTTATTTTAAACTCAAATTCTAACAATGCTTTTATTATTATAAAATCAAATGTATTGTTCCATCAAATCTTTTATTCACGTATTTTTACCACTGCTAAAGCTAATAAAATATTGTTTTCTTTAGTCAAGTTAGACTTCTTACTTCCGATGTTATTTTGTAGCATGCACTTAATTTCCGTTTTTATTTCGTAGCTGATAATATACAATGAAACATCCAATGACGTTAGTTTAAAATAAACATTCGTTTTTGAATTTTCTCGCATTTTCAATCAAACCGTATTGTTTTAAGGTGATAAAAAGGCTATATTTGAAAGTTTTTATTCAACAAGAAAGGATTGAAAGAAGAATTACGTTTGTTGGGGAAAGTTAGCGACAATATTTGTAGGGAAAGAAACAGGAGGCCGGTATATGAAAAAATATGGATCCCGAGCAACCCCAGGTTTTGAGCTAGTAATATCTATAAAATATACTTTTGTTCACTTTAATCTTGGCCCAATAGCTAATTCTTAAACCATTAAAGATAGCTTCTGCTTCCAATTGAAAAATGCTCTAAATGACGTAAAGAATTATATTCTATGTTTTTTGAGTCAATAAATGTACTGATGAAAAATTGCGAAATATAATTTTTTTACACTCTCCTTGTCATTCGTTATTAGTCATTTTTAGTAAAATAGTAGGCAAATTTTCAAAAATAGTAGACAAAAAATATTTTAGACAAATTGCCAATATAGTGATCTTCAGAGCTTCATAACTCGGTCTATTTTAGTAGCAGAACAGTGTCACTTTTCTTGTTTAAAAAGTTATTTTGTCAAGAAGTCTTTACTTTATTTTGGATAATTTTTCCAAGTGGAAGTACAGATCTATCTCTAGCAGCTTTGAAACTTATCTATTGAGCCACAATTAGAATGGGCACCCTGTATATTCTATATTGAAAATATTAAAATAGGTCCGAATAAATGATTCCTACTTGTAACAAAGTCCTACAATGTTGTCCCAGAATGATTTAATACTTTCTCGCTTTATCTTACTAAAATATTCTCTGTTTTCATAATATTTTCATTGAATAAGTAGCGATATGATAATATCATGTATGTCTGCAGAAGCCTAATATAATGTTTACAGGATACATAATTTTCAGGTTCTGTCCTGCGGGGTGTTTTATGTACAGACGGATTTGTATGAAATAATAAACATTTCACATATTTTAAAATCACTGATAAGGGTTGAAGCCATCCCACCTGATTCAATAAAGCCATCGGCGAATGAAATGTCTAGTTAGCCAGACAGTCTAGACAGGTTCGACAACTTGACAGGGAAAATCTTACGACGCACTTAGCGATAGAAAGTGCCATCGAACTAAATAATAGATGCATTCCAACAGTGGATACCTCACTAGGATCATTGTATAGTTCTACATCACTTTTAAATCTTCTTAAAATAGACGAAGCGAAAATGTTTTACAGACGGTGTTGAGGTCGACAATCTGAAATTACCACTGGTGTTGAGATATTTTCTTCGTATCAAAGTAATGGGTGGCACGAAAGATCGAAATTTAAACTTCAAAATGGTTTCTAATATTTTATTACAGAAATTTTGCGAAATAATCATCAGATATTGCTTACGGATCTGACCAAAATTTGCAAATAGGAGAATTTAGAAGTAGTTTGTAACATTCGTTCGTTAACATTTTAAGAACCATGTGTGGATTACTGCAATGACAAATGAAGTGGGAAGAATTATTTACAAAATAACAAACAGACTAATCGAAATCTCTAATAATATTTAAGGAAAATGTGTGTTGTGTATGTGTCTGTCTGTGAGTTGGCGCCCTACAGGGAAGACCTCTGCATCTAGAACTACGAAATTTGGCGCCAGCACACTTGGAGGGTGGGAATGTGCACATCGGAGCTATTTTTTGAAATTGTAATTAGAATATTAATTAATTAAAAACTGAATGAAATGTTGGGTGTTTTCTGAACTTACTTCCGAAAATATTATAGCACAAACATTATTTTTACGCCATCTGAAAGAGGAAAAAATTACCTTTTCAATTATATCAATCAAAGTGCCGTAAAATATATATTTTAAATTTTAATGAATTTTTAAAACTATTTAGTGTCATAATTTGCAACAATAGTTATGATCGTTGCAATTAAATTCAAACCATTTTCAAATTTTCAAATCAAATGCATATTTTACATGAGGAATAGTAAAGTAAAGTTGGCGCCGATAACACGCAATTACATGTTACACGACACAGACTTGATTCCATTTGGAACGTTCATGTAAACAAGAAACAAAACATGTACTAGACTATGAAAATAACGTGGGTTAAATATCTATTGTAATTGAAGTTCAGAATCACTTTTTTAGGGTATACATTTGTATTAATTTATGTTTAAGGGATTCAGTTGAAATTATATTCCCGGCAAACAAGCTGGTCACCGAAGACGGCTAGTAAACATAAATTGGAATGATATGCATTTTATGGGTTTTGGATTAAAATTTTGTAGAAAGAAATTTAAAATTATTTTTTCAGAGTATAAACGTTTACATCAGGCAAATATCTGTACCTTTTAACCAGACGAATTTAAGAGAGCTATGCTAACTTTTCAGGAGAGAGAATAAACTGAAATGAATTTACTCGTTGTCTGTAAGGAATTATGCTCTTATAAGCATAGTGATTATAAAAGGAGAATCGTTAGCAGACTTGCAATGTTATGCCTTGATGCGAAATCATATTATGCATCAAAACACTAATAACCTGAAACTTGGACTTGGGTTTCTTCAGGCTCTGCCTCTTTTACTCTTTAATCCCGAGGCGACATTTTTCTTCTAGCCGCTTTAAAACCGGCCTTTTTTTGGGAGGATACGACGTGAACTCTCCCAACCTGGGTGGTCAATTTACCCCGTAACCCCATTCCTGTTCTAAGCTTCCGTTAAGGCGCACGAAAAAGGGCTGCGGTTCGCAAGGATAATTGGACCCCCTACCGCGCTTATCTTGCAAGCATCTCCGAACCGAACCTCCCCTCAAAAGAAGCCAACCGCCTCAGACTGGCCTTCGTCGGTGCTAAGTGGAAATTTTTAGATTGCCCGGGACCGCCTCACTCGGGGTCAGAAGGTTAAACGATTCAGAAACATTTGCGTTGTCATCAGATTCGGCGACAGAAACATGAGAGACACGCACTTAAAAACTGATAAGTTGCCTACAGTGAGATGAATTTTCGATTTTTTCAATGAAAACTGTTAAAAATGTTATACGCCTGCAGACCAACTCACGATCGACCAAAATTTGGAATCCTTTCGTGGGAGGTACTCATTTATTCAATATATACCGAATAAATTGGCTTCATTTTCTATTTTATCTTCGTTTTCTATTTTATCTGTTCCCCCTGCCCTCGCTTGGGGTGAAAGGGGGTACAGATATTTTGTATAAAATCCATTTGGCTGTTGCATGCCAAAACGCTGGCAAGTAAAAACTTCAATAGTAACCTTATTTATTATTTTATTATATAATTATTTAAGTTATTTCGATTACAATTCTTAATTTTTGAGAACATGTGGTCATGTTAAACGAGGATACAAGGCTTGCAGTACAATCTTAAACCATCTCCTTGAGTTCATGAAGGATATTATATATATAATACAATCTCTTTTCTATATTTTTTAATGTTCTTTTGGGTTTCAAGCGGGTGATTTGGGTCGCCAGATAAAGTAATATTTTTTAAAAATCTTAACTGCAGGTTTTTGTTCAACATCGAAAATGACATTATTACTTCGAAATATTCGGTTTTCTTAAAATAAACTGACAAAGAAACGCTGTTGATGGGATAATATCACATGTTTATATTAATACATATTGCAGTGTTCATTTTATAATCATTAATAATTACGATCTATAATAAATATTCTGATTCATAAGGGATATTAGTCAGAGATTTAAAAATATTCGCACTTTGTTCGAACATAGAGACTTTAAACGAAGCACCATTTTCAAGAAGCTCGCAAACTCCTTTCAAACTATAATAGAAAATAAACTATGAAACACGATATCGCGCATTCTTATCAGCCGATGCTGCAGAACAGTTTCCAATAAAATTCCAGAGTGCTTGAATCCAAATTAGTTACTTTCTCGCTCTCACCAAACTAAACTGTTGAAGGATTCGGTTCTTGGATCTTCCCGCTTTCAACTCCAAAAACCAATTAATTTGTTCAGCGAGAGAATATTGTGAAGTAGTATGTTTGAGCATAAGAGTATTGGTTTCTTTAATTCTCCTGATCAATATGTAATCTATGTAGTACAACAGCAGTTGGAATTTACGAAGCAATTGTGTTTTGACTACTCTAGGGATTTTAATTAGAAGTTTCATTATGGATTCTTGTACTCATGCATGGAACTGGCTACTGTTAAAATAGTTTTCAGTAGAATCTTGTAAATTTTACGCATTGTAGGGTGTTATTACAGCAATAAGGTTTATTCACACACACACACAATGCATATGAAAATGATTAATTATTGAAAATATCCTCTATAAGTATTTCAAATTTCAGAATATAATTCGTGAACGGTTGTATGTATAGTTATAGTTTGTTGCGAATACAGTTTTCAAGTAGAATGAAATATTTACTTATATTGTTTGATAATTATTTATAATAAATATTTTAACGAAATATTACCGATTCATATCAAGAAGTAGTCCGGAACTTTAATTTATTCCATTGCTGCCAATAGGATACAGATTTCTTTACACGACCAGGAAGATTTTTCATAACATTAATTTCCTTATATATTTCCTTATTCCTTATTTCCACTCTTTTCCTTCAGCTTATTAATACATTTTTTTATTTTCCAAAGTAGATGTCAGAAATTACCAAATGCAAGGTGTTTGAGAGAGCATTGTTGAAAAGTACTTCAAGCATTTTTTTATAATAATAGTTCAAGATTCCGTCCAACAAGAGTAACTCATCATTGGCAATGTCGATTGTGTGCAATTGCCATAACACCACCTATATTTTAGAAAGCGTAGAGCCAGAAGGAATGTTCGATCGACGTCTTCAATGAAGTCTATCGAAAAATTCTCGCCAAGCACTTCATCGACGCTATTCATCATGTATTAACATTGGTAGATGCGATTATGAGTAAATTTAATTTGTAAAAATTGCTGTAAAGAAGCATTTTTAAATTATGCTGTAACTAAGCAAATCATGTTTCCTTCCAAGTCTATTTCTTGTCTTTAAGTTTTAACGCGTCACTTGGTCCCATATATTCAGAACAAAAATATTTGTTGATGTGTACAGTTTTCAATAAAGTTTCACGCGTACCCAACCAACCGACAGGGAGCCGTCCTAGCTCCGAGTTCGGGGGGATGCTGTGATGTTAAGTATCACCGCTTAAAATTTGTCTTACGAATTGTGAAACATCATGAATATAAATATTAAGTTATCAAGCCAAATAAATATTTTATGAAACATATATTGAATTAAAGTACTGAATTCGATAGATTTTCAAAATTAACTTATTCGTTATTATTCGTTAAGTATGGATACAATTTTCTTGTAACATTAATCGAATTTATTGATATCGTTGTTATTTTCATTAATGCTTGCTAATTAAAAGTGTACTTTTAATTAGCAGAGAAGTATTAACAAGACCAGCAAACTGGTTTTAATTAGCAAGCCTCGGCAAAGGTCATACAGTTATTTTAGCAATGTAAAAAAAACAATGAATTTTCTGTTACTGAAGTGTTTTAACTGATTAGATGAAAAAAACTATTATTTCTTTGTCGTACTCTATTTAATTATTTAAAATTTTCCTTTTCTGTAATTTATAAAAAAAATGTGCATGGAATTGGATAAATTTCTGTGTGTTGCCATTTTATTTTTCTCTGAAAATATAAAAAGGACATTCCATTTATTGATATTCTTTACTGATTGAAGATTGTAGAAAAGAACTGAATTTGCAATCCATTGTTATAATGTACCAGTTTCGAAACTAAATGTTATTTAGTAACATTTTCTAACCCCTCCCTTATTTTTGATACGTACATTTAACAATTATAAAAATTAATTCAGAATTTGAAACATTTGCTTATTGGAAAACTATTATAAAAGCAAATTTAACCAACAATTTCATTACTTCGTTCAAATTTATTTTACTTTATTCTTTATTGCTCTATAGAGCTATGAATTCTTTTCCGTGCATGTTTTCGGCAGTTTAGGTTTAAAATATTATATTAAGAATGCATATTTGAAAATAAATATCATATATCTTAGGATTGGATATGCTAATTTTAAAAGGAATAAAATGATTGAAATGAAATTGTTTGATGAAAGGTAGTATTTTCGGTTTTATCTTGGCTTAGAACTGTTTCTACCAGATGATTGGCGCGATATGGTGAAACCTGTCTCTTTCGTCATAAAACCAACAAATCAATCAACATTGTTAAAATTTGTTCTTGATACCATTCAAGGAAATTGATACCACAAGATTCTATATTAAATTTACGGTAGAAAATTTCTTATCCACTCAAAATAAAAATCCTGAATCCATTCTTGACATTTTATCATATATATTTGTTTTCTTAGTTATTTATTTACTTATCTTTAATTCTAAAGATACGAGAAGCTGCAGACCCATTGATTTCAAGAAAATGTCAAGAAAGTTCATTCAAGGA
>BGPR01045080.1:0-12429 GCA_013235015.1 Araneus ventricosus | reverse complement strand
TCGTACTTCGTTCAGTTACGTATTGCTTTAGAAAGAAGTGATTATAAGACAAAGATGAAGAGATCGAAAGTAGAGGGGAAGCTTTAGACTGGAAAAAAATTACGGCTGTCTCAGCCACAGCAATCGGAAACTGCTCATGGGTTGGGTGTGGGAGAAACTACTAGCTGAGACCAAAGTTACTTCAGAATTCAAACCACAAGGAAGATGATATTGGCCTCTTCTGCTGCTATTGTTTAGACAGCAACTATCTTTTTCCTAAAGTTCTAAAGAAAATTTTGTCACCTATCTAATAAGTGCATTATCAGGTGATATTTCAAAATTAATAATCGCCAGAGAACCAAAACATTATTAAGATTATGATCACATTAAAAACATATTTAACAAAACGCTTCAAGCTCAGTGCAGAGAAATTCAGGCTGCTCTTTTCTCACCGCAGAGAAAACCACCGACAGTACCTGGAAAGATTTCTTTTCAGGCTTCGAACTTACTTTGAAGGTTGGCTCAGTGAACTAGAAATTAGTTCATTTGACAAGTTAAAGAACTGATCATCGCTGATCAAATTAAGGAAAAATACCCTCCTAAACATCCACTATTTAGATATTTGAAACACTCAATGATCCTGTCCACATTAAGCTGAAAAGCTAGACATATGAAAGATATAAAATCACCTTATCAAAAGTTATAAAAATCCTGAATCACAGAGTAAGGTACAAACCTAAATTCCTAGAAATGCCGATAGTCAGAACCCAAAGAACTCTCAATTCACAGAATTTGAAAGACAGATTCTTTAGTACTCCTGCAAAAATACTATATATCTAACTCAAACAATACTATCACGAAATATGGACAACTCTGTTTATTGTTATGGATGCTTGGCTTTTTTCCAAGTTTATAAATCAAATGTCCAAAATGTTCTCCGAAGAAAAACAGTGCTCAATACCAATGCCTACCACAGGTATTTGCTTGTTTTACCCTTTAGTAGCCTTGCCGGCATTGGAAGTGTATGAAGCTACAGGAACAGTTCATACTGACACAGGAACCCTCAGTCCAGTTGGTGGAGAATTAATGTTTAATTTTTACAGAAGCGTGGTCCAGGAAATTTCACTTAGAAATCTCGATCTTGCGGTGTGTCTACGGTGATAGTCATCAATCCCATCAACTGTTCTAAAACTATAGTAACGAAATCGTGCATGTGTAGACTTTTCCATTACTGATTTAATTTTGCCACATGCTAAAGGTAATCGAACTCTCCTAGGAGTTATTTTTCAAACCAATCTGGAATTGTGATGGACATGCATAATGAATTTCTGGGTATTTTGGCGTCGGCCAACTGCAAGGATGCCCTTTGCAAAGAATATTCCCCTACCAGCAAAATAATCCTGTCCAGAAATAAATGGGGTTCTTGTCGACAGATTCCATTACAAGTGATGCTCCAGTACAAAGCAACCTTGTTGCTGCACAGGAAACCTAATAATCTTTGTTGTTTACATTAATGGGAGGGAAGGACAGAATCTTGATACAGAAAATAAAATCCAGCAACTGCCTTGTAATAGAAATGAAGAGATTTTTTTCCGACTAGGGGAGAACCAACTCATATAGCAAAACACTACCATAAAGCACAGTGACCACCCACACCAGTTGCATCTACACACTTTATAGATTATCTCAAAAGAAAGAGCTCTTAGAACGAGAAATCGACAAACTCTTAGTAATGATGTTATGGAATGCAGATCGCCGTTTACCCACTGAGAAAGTAGTTTAGTCCCCAAACTAATGGAAATATTAGATTGTGTATAGATTATCACGTAAGCTGTTCGATAACTGTACCTGACAAGTATCCACTGCCTCCCGGATACCCTTTTGCACGATGCAAAATCTACTGCTTTTATGTCTACCCCTTGACTTAAGGGCCAGACATCACCATTAGAGGTCAATCTTATTGAAAGTAAAGACAAGACTGCATTAGTATGCCTTTTCGAGGTATGTTTCGATACAAAGAATGCCTTTTGGTCTTAAAACGCTCCAGCAACTTTCCAACGCCTTATGGACCAGTTCCGCAATGGACTACCTACAGTGAATATTCTAGTTTATTTAGATGATATTGTTGTACTGTCTGAAACTTTTGAACAGCATATTCAAGACTTAAAGATGGTCTTTCGATAAACTGAAGTTTAATTATGTAAATAGAGAAAAATGTAAATTCGCATGCTCTCATATGAAATATCTTGGGTTATGGATAACACCTAAAGGGAATAAGTGGATCAAGATAAAGTTGCATATTACAAAACATTGTATCAAGAAATGTTAAACAGTTTACAATCATTTTGCAGACCTGTTTCGTGGTATAGAAATTCATCCCAAATTTTCAGATATTGCTAGACCCTTCATAATTTGACAAAAAAAACATTGTTTGGAAATGGAGTGAACAAGAGCAACAAACAGCACAAACTCTAAAACAACTTGTGCTCACCAGTGGTAGAGGCAAGTTGATCCTACTAAAGCCTTTTTTATCATCCAGACGGATACAGAGTGAATTTATCTTTGGGCAGTTCTTCTACAGGAGACAGCCCCACCGATGAAAGACCAATGAGAATATGCCAGTAGACTCTTGGGCTCTGCTGAGAAAATTTCTCTCTACAAGAGTGAAAGAAGCATTGGCTGTAGTCTAGGCCTTGGATAAATTTCTAGAGGGATATATTGAAGGTGCAGATATTATAGTAGCATCTGACCATCAACCAATTAAAGTGGTTAATGACTTTATCATCACCCACTGGCAGGTTAGCCAGATGGGCACTTTGAATTCAAACTTATAACTTGAAATCGATTATTTTCCAGGCAAATGTAAACGTTGTGGCCGACGTAGCTTTTCCTCGACCTGAGTGCAGTGATAAACAAACTTGTGGTGGAAACTGTTGATAGTGATGTCCCATCAAAAGACAGCTGACTGAACTGAACGGAACAATTTGAAGAGGAAGTCTTGAACTGAAGAAGATCATAGATTGCTTTGAGGATATCAGCAGAGTGTTGACTTTGGAATTGGACAGAAATTTACGTCTTAAAATCAAGGAGTACTCTGCAAATTTACTCCCCACACTCTAGAGTAGGCTCAGCTAGTTGTCCATCTCACTTGAAAAAGTTTAAGAAACTCCTGGCAGTGCAGCTTCATTTGCAGACAGATGGGACCTTTTCTCAGATATCATCCAGGATATTACTGGACAGGCATGAAAATACTCTGTTACCGATTACGTCAGGAACTGTTCAGAATGCATCAGATGTAAAGCAACAGACCAGAAACCTACTGCTCTCTTACAGACACCTGCTCAACGTTTTGAAAGATATCGCTATCGATATTTTGGGCCCCTTACCGGGAAACAGGTACAGGCATGAGTGGATCTTCATTGTTGAGAGATTGCACAACAAAGTAGTTAAATAGAGTTATTCCCATTAAAGCAAGCTACTACTAAAGAATGTACTTATAACACACTACTAAATAGAAGTCTTCTTAAGATATGGATTACCGCATCGTCCTAATAAGTGATAATGGTTCACAATTTGGTAGTACAATCATGCAGCAGTTATGTTATATCCCTAAACATCAATCAAAGGTCCTATTCATTTTACAATCCACAGGCAAACCCTGTTGAGCGTAAAAATAGAGACTTGAAGCCTCGTTGGCAATGGTAGTAGGTAACAATACTACCTTATGGAATGAACAATTTACCAGCTAGTAGTTGCAGTAGACACTGCAAAATGCAGAACTACTGGATGCACTGCGGCTTACTTGAACTTTGCCCGGGAATTAAGAACTTAGAGACGATGTTACACTACTAACCTGCGGTCTGTTATTCCATAATGATAATTTTTGTTCCAAATTCACTCCCTTATTTAAAACGTTTTGAGAGGAATATGTCACAAATTAAAGAAATGCAAGAAAAGTCAAGATCGTCGAAAAGCATATAAGACAAATCCATGAAACCAAGTCCCTATTTTAAACCTGATGATTTGGTTGGTGAAACTTCACCCATTAAATCTACAAAGACAAACCGAAGCAAAAGAAAGTGCAAGTTGGTTCCAAAGAAAGATGGACCTTACATCCATTCTCCCAGAAATCACCTGCTGTCATGTAGTTGTGACAAACCTGATGTACCAACTTTAGGTGCCGCCCACCACATCAGCTCAACACCTTTTCAAAATGTCACTTACAGAACCAGTATCCTGTGAGTGCCTTTAGAAGAAGAGGTAGACCTCCAAAACCTTCTGTTTCTAATGAAAGTCCTGAGAAAAACCCAAGAAATATCAATCACACAGCTTCACGGACAGTCTTCGGAGGTGTAGGGGGAGGATCTTGTGATTTAATCAGTTTACTTTCTCTTTCTATGGTAGGTGGCACTACTGGAGCCATCACACCCATGATGCCTCTCTGTCATTCTGTCTGTGTGCTTGTCTCGTGATATTTGTTCTCTGTCTTATCTTGTGTCTTATAACTTTAATGTTCTGTGCTGTGGGAACGTAGCCGAATAAAAAAATGGTTCCTAAAATTGGATATTCTTCAGCAGCACTACACACAAACTTGAACTCGTCCCTCTAAATATTCAATTTTTCTCTCAAAGAAGCTGTAGAAAGACAGATTTTAAATATCTGCAAACGTTCATCTTTTTTTTACCTATAATAATTATTATTGTTCCCTCCTTATACTAAAACGTTTTCATCTAGATAATATTTAAGAAAACTACTACATGTCTTTTCGAAGAGTGGCTTCTAACTTGATGGAAAACGATTATTCAATCAATCAGACACAGCTAAACAGGCGCCAAGCCAGGAAGGCTAGAGGGCAATACAGCTCTAACACTCAATTCGGCAAGAAGGGTTCTTTTTGTTCCGATTCATCGCTCAACAGCTTTCAGTATGGAGAGTTTGATGCTCGACGGGGTTTCCAACCTGTGGTACGCGTACCTAGGGTACGCGAAAGGAATAATTAAGGGTACGCGAAATCAAAGGTTCTTAATGGCAGAAACAAGAAAACTTAAGTGATTTAAATGTTAGAGAATATTGTTCCTCTAAGTTAATACTTGCTATTTAATAACTATACTACTTGGATAGTTTATTATATTCACGACGATGTTATTTTTAGCTATCCTTATAAGTTAACGCAGAATAATAGCAATCTGGTTTTCATTTTACTTCGGCATTGAATTATAACATTGTAAAAATGGGTCGATAAGAAATCGAGAATATAAGTTCTGCAAATGTTATGTTCTAGTCATTTCACTTGCAAGCTAACCTTAAAATTGATAAAACATAGACGTATGAAGTTTGGGGGCGCGGGGTGTTGGATATGAAAGAGTTAGAGGTACGCGAAAACAAAAAAAAAAATAATAATCAAAGAGGGTATTCGAGGGAAAAAGTTCAGAGCCCCTGCTCTAGGATAATCGCTTTGCAGCCCCAACCTGTGTTATTCTTACTTGTTGATTATTTTTATACTTTTTCTTTCCACGTTTTTATTACCTTTTTCCCTCTTTCGATTGATCATCAAGACAATCAAGTGAAGGGTTATCAAAAGGATAAAACGAAATTCAAGCTACTACTGAAACAATTTCAGGAGGTGCTGGATCTCTGCAGCCTTATTGGACAGGCTGCCAGTAGCAGACATTCCCACACCTCTTCACAGTTTTCACCAGTTTAAAATATCCGTATAATATACAATTATTTATTTGTATTGAAATTCCAACCTTTTATTCAGCAAATATTGACTGTCGTCCACTTTGCTGGTATCGTCCTAACTAAGGCATGAGGATACTGTTTCCTTCTTTGCATAATGAGCAAGGTTACAATGTAAAGAATATTTTTTGAACTTTTATTAGTCTGGTTTAACTCCAGATATAACGAATATTGGAAAACTTTCTTACAGGGAGTATGAAACTATGGAAACTGAAGTGTAGGCACCTAAGAGCAATAGGATTAATAATCTATCAGGGTGGAAATTGAAAGTTGTTTTTTTGCTGACAGAATTAGACACCGAGTTGAGGAAAAAAAAGGAATGTTTCACAAATTGTACATAACTAAGTATTTCCAGTATGGCGAACAAGCTGGTCGCTAAGGCATCTGGTGTTAAATATGTGATGAAGATTTTTATTCGTTAACTAAACATTACCAATCTCAACATCTGACTGGTATAAGAAAACCCTATTGTTGCGATATGTAATGGGAAGTACTTAGTCGCCCTAGGATTTTCCAAGATCTGCTCACCACGAATGGTATGCCAAATCGTCCTGGTCTCATCTCTACACTCCAGATGTCAAGATCCACACAATTTAAAATTGGCCAGACTTCGTAGTAATGCATATGAAAAGCTTGAAATTCGTCGACAAAGGGCCATTCTCTTGCCCTTTTGTTCCTATCCGTACATCCATATATTGTTGTGAACATGACTTTCTGGAACGTGGTAGGGTAGTGGACGTGGTATATTTGGTGGAGCGCTGGGTGGGTTGGTCAGTATGGATTTAAGGGCACTGTAACGTGAGTCGTGCTGTTGACTCCTGTTGAAATATAGGCCTTACGCTTTTTTACCCGGCGTATATTTATGTGATGCTTATCAGCAATATTTCCTGATACATATAAAAAATGAAAACAATACAAATGGCGATTTTTATAGAAAATTATTTTCTCTGAAATATGATTTTAATAGACATTTACCCCAGTACATACAAAAGAAAAAAAGCATACGTCAGGACAGGTGAGTAAATCCTTTTCTTAGCAATGAAATTTAAACTAACATTTACTAACGTTTGCGAAAAAGAAACTGTTTCCTTTCAATATCTACTTTCAAGCATATCCTGATAATGAACCCAATGCTCAAGGCCATATCCTGAACCCAATGCTCAAGGTCGTTTTGGAACTGACGTAATTTCAGACGTAAGGCGGGAAAAAAGATTTATGAAATTAAATAACATACGTTCTGAAAATAGATTTTTATTGCAGAGAATATAGGTTATTGGCTTTTAAAGCGAAATTCTGTTCAAATATGTCAATTGCTTTTAAAATACATTAGGATAATTGCAGGACTATTTCACTCGGCGGAAGAATACCATCCATAGCTTCCACTGTATAACATTCTTGAGTTGTCTTGGACTATAGAATGGGTTTGGCGATTGTTGGCTGTGAAAGCTCTGAAGCAGCTGGTCAAGATCAGCTATTTATCATCAGTCCTACATATTGTTGGCGTCGTCTCGTCACGTGTTACTTCTATTTAGAAATTCTATCTTTTTAATTTCTGAATTTTGCATTTGTGTTATTTAAATGAGGATCTTGATCGTCGGCCACTCGATGATTAAATATTTAGAGGAATTATTAAACACAAAATTGATATTGTGTGATATCGAATTTAAGAGCTTTCCAGGCAGATGATTAAGAAGTTAGGATTTCAGCTGATATCGTCAGAAAACAAAATATCGTAAGTAACTTGTGATACCACTTACTAAAAGTGTTATGTAATTTGTTTGTGTATTTTCTTTTCATTGTTATTTTAACTTATGTGTTTTCTTATATGAACAATAGATGAATGAAAATGGTAATGTGGAAATGACAAAAGGCAATGGCCTACATACATAAATTGTCCTGTTAGGATTTGTGCTTGTGAAAAAAGTGATAAATGTTTTAATGGGTTGGGTATGATGGTTATGAACAACAGAACAGTTTACTATTCTGTTCATAACCATTATACAGGAGTTGAGAATTTAAACTATCTGCAGCTTAAACAAAGTACTACATGTGATGCAATTAAAACCTACTTATCTTTTTTCTGTTCCTATTCCTAAAATATAAAAAATGTTAAGGGGAGAATTGGGGTCTTTTTCCCCATTAAAGAAGCCTTTGTTTCGCGTAAAGTCATTCAGGCATACTTTGAGTGGCTTAGAAAATTCTATGTTTCCAAAAGACGTTTCAATATTTGTTATTTTTATTGTTCAATGCTTGCAAAGGGAAACTTACAATCCCATTTTAATATTTAAGTTGCAACAATCTACAGCCCTTTATGGCCCTCATTATCTTGATTATTTGCCAACCTGTCAAACATCATTTGCCTTTGCCTTCCAGACGAAACATCAGAGGGATATGTTGGTGAACATTGGTGATAAAGCATCACTGTGTTTTATTTTCTGTACACACAGAAAATAAAATTATTAGCTTTCTTGAGCCTCAAAGTAAAAGTAAAGAATTACCTAATGACTATGTACCTTGTATTCAAAATTTAATTAGAAGCTTGAATGCTAATATAGTTGGTAAATGGTGAATTATTTTACCTAACCATATCCTTCATCAATATACTATAAATTGTGACCTTTTCATTTATTACTATGCTCATCAGCTAGTCTTTCAATTTGATTGTAAACAGGGTGTCAGTACTCTTTCATTTCGTAAATATGTGTATCATGTTTTTCTTAATAATGCACCTATCCATAAATTTTGTGAAGGCAAAAAAATGGTTTTGAGTTCATAGAAGTAGGGGATGCTAAAAGTTTCAATTTTAAAAGTGTAGATATTAACAGTCTTTCTGATAATGAATAAATGTAAGTAATGTAGGGATTATTAATTATATGCTAAAGTCACTGGATTTGTTTATATCAGTAGGGGGAAGAAAATTGTTTAAATTTGTCTCAGTAACTTTTCAGAAAGGTTGGTTGTATGATACCATTGTACATGCCTTTTTGTATAAATGCATATTTTCGCGTGGTTGAATCGTTTTTTTCTTTAGCACTTTTAAGCAATGAAGTACATAAATCTTCTTGGATGAGTGATTTTCAGACACGTAAATTGTTAGTCATTCCTCTAAATCTAAATTGCCACTGGATACTATTTATAGTGGATATTTGAAAAATATACAATTGAATATTATGATCCCTTAAATAATTCTCCAAGCGCCAGTTGTCTGAGTTTGTTGAAAAAGTGGCATATTCTTATACAAAAATTACTACGGGAAGATAAGTGAAAAATTATATTTCCTCGGCATGTTTTGTTTGTATTCATTTTTCTCAAAAGTTGCTGCAATATTTCAAAGTAGCAGGTTACCATGTTTAAATATTACTGACTATCCACCTTAGGCAACAAACTTTTTCACTGGGAATATTGGTCATGTCTATCTCTTATGGATAATTTTATATTCATGTGGCAAAATATTTTTCAGCTTCAGCAAGTTTCATTAATTGAGATAAAAATTTTAGTAGCCTTAACACATGTTCTGTTCATTGTGTACATGAACATCCCTAATGATGTCGGGTTAGTCCTATGAAAACTGTAACTATCCATGTCGTCTAATAACCAATTCTCTTGCATGGGACTATAACTTCATTTTTTTAAATCCCAATACAAAATATACAGTTGATTGCAGCATTAAATTGGTTGGTCACATTTATGTGTATAAAGTGAGCACATTCAACAACATGTATAATTTCAGCATACCGTTTGTATTTCATCATGTACTTAATATTTTAGTGAGCTGAGCTTTTTGATTCTAAAGAACTGAAATAAATTAATAAAGCAAATTCAAAGCAACATAGCATTAGAATATGAAAATATAGGTACAGAGGTTAACCTGGAGTTTACGGTGCCCGTTTACTTCGTTCCTCTTAGGATCGACAAATCTTTGCCGCCAAGAACGGCGAGGAGAGAACATTTGTTTTGGTTGCGTGTTTTTAATGAGTGACAAACGCGCCTGCGCACAAATTGATACTTTCATCGGTGTTTTGCTTATCAGGCTATATTGCGCCTGCGCCACGTTTCGATTGGACTGTTTTGTTCAACTCTTCGATGCAATTGGTCGATAAATTCGAATTTGAATAAAACTTCGTTTGGAATTCTTCGGATGGAATATCGATTCAGTACTGTGTATGTTATTCTATTATTCTCAATGAATAAGCGAAGCTACGATTATTCGGCTATGCTGAAAGCGAAGCCGCTGTTGTTTTTCTAAGTTAAAAAATTTGCCCGGTACATACTTGAAATGCCGCAGGCATTGTGTACGGAAATTCTCGTTTTCGGAATTTTTAAAAAAACGTGGATTCCTAACATCTATATTATATAAAACGCTTATGCGTGGCACAAAAGGACCTTTATTTCTTTCGGCCCGTTGGCAACGATCAGTTTGTTTACAATCTCAACCCTGACGCCGCGAGCATTCCTCCGCTAATCGCTTTCGCGTTATAGGAAAATTCGTTACTTTTTTCTGAATGTATTGATTTAAAATGATTTTCTTGCGAAATGTTGAATACAATTTGCCTAGAAGAGGGGTGTGTTTACATGTGCGGGAGCAACATTTCGCTTTAAAAAGTGCATGTTTAAGATTTGATGGAAAAAACCATGTTTGAAAATTTTGAAAAAGGCTATCTAATCAATTTTAAAATGCTAAGGGTAAATAATTTAATTATCATGGGTTTTAATTTTGAATAGTTAATATGAACATGTCTCAAGCCACTATTTTCATTTAATTGTCCTTTTTTAGCTAAAAGGTTGCAAGATGGTTTACATCATTCTACAACAACTAGAATTTTCTGAGATTTAAAACACAAATGACTACATTGAGAAAACACTATATCTTTCTTGGCTAAATAATTGTTGGAATAAGCGTGTATACAAGTGGGGAAGCTTTTCTGTGTAATATTTCATAAAAAAAGTGTGCATATTTAAAATGTTGGTTAAAAAAGCAAGGATTTTGGAAATTTTTGAAAAAAAGGATATCTTATCAATTATAAAAGGCTAAAAGTAAATAATTACAATGGGTTTTAATTTTGAATAGTTAATATGAATATGTTTCACGCCACTATTTTATTTAAACTGTCCCTTTTCAGCTAAAAGGTTGCAAGATGGGTTACATCTTTCTACGACAAGAGACGATCAAGAATTTTCTGAGATTTAAAACACAAATGACTACATTGGGAAAAACACTATATCTTTTTGATTAAATAATTGTTGGAATAAGCATGCATACAAGTGGGGAAGCTTTTCTGTGTAATATTTCATAAAAAAGAGTGCATATTTAAAATTTTGGTTAAAAAAGCAAGGATTTTGGAAATTTTTGAAAAAAAAGCTATCTCATCAATAATAAAAGGCTGAAAGTAAATAATGGGTTTTAATTTTGAATAGTTAATATGAAAATGTCTGAAACCACATTTTTTTTCTTTAAACTGTCCTTTTTTACCAAACGTTTGTGAGATGGGTTATATCATTCTACGAAAACTATAATTTTTTGAGATTTAAAACACAAATGACTACACTGAGAAAAACACTATATCTTTCTTGACTCAATAATTATTGGAATAAGCATGTGGGGAAGCTTTCCTGAATTACATTTCATTGTATAGAGGGCATATTTGAAATTTTGGTGGGAAAAGCAAATTTTTAAAATTTATTTTGAAGAATTGGAAAAGGCTATCTTATCAGTTTTATACTTAAAATTTTGGTGGAATGAAGTTATGTTGAAATAAACTGTTGAATAAATAGTCAAAATTGTAATGCCAAGAAGTTTTAAATGACTGATTTCTGATTGATGAAAATAATTTTGATTTTTAATCATTTTTGAATTATAAATATTACCTTCCAAATTTCTTTCTAAGATTTGCATATATATCTGTGCTACCAGAAGATTTTAATTGTAGAAACTGATGAAAAATTAATTTTAGGAGTTCATGCAATTTCAAATAATTTAAATTTACATTTAGTAATTGATGTACTTATAATTTCCTAAAACTGGCAGAAACAGATAACTGTACGGCAAGTGAGCGAAGCGAGCTGGTATCACATAGTGATCCCGAAAGGATTAGAATATGATTCTTGGGTGTTGGTGAGCGGAGCGAGCAGGGTGTGCTATATATATAAAGATTGTATAACAACTGTGCTAGGACACCCAGTGTCTTCATTGTAGCGAGCAAAGCGAGCAGGGTTTGCTATTGCAGCGCAATCCACCTGGGGGTTGGCGAGCAGGGGCAGAGCCCCCTAGTTCCTCATTAACCCACTTGAAGTATAGTACGGTTGAATGAGCCCTATCACAGTGCCTTAGGGTGTAGCTCTGCTTTTAACCTACCTTTGGGATGATAATTGCTGATGATGCATGTAGAAATGCTTATTTGGAGAGAGTGGTGTAATTTTGCTGAAATGTTTCATTTAATGATTGAGTCATTGAATTACTGAAATTTTAATTGAAAAATGATTCCAATATTCTGTAACAAAAATACTGCAATGAGAATTTTACACCCTTTTGGGTTGGTTGGAGGCGAGACATTGAAAGCAATATAGCAAATGAACCCATTAGAATGAAAATTTTATATCCAGGGTATCTAAATAATAAAATGCCTAAGAAATGGAGTTATTATATAGGAAAGATTTGTAATGCAGAATACTTATCGAGTACAAGTGAAATAATTTAACAAGAGATACTAAGAA
>BGPR01045079.1:0-12430 GCA_013235015.1 Araneus ventricosus | reverse complement strand
GAATTCGGTAATGCCATTTGAATCTATTGAGATTTTAAAATTTTTTGTTGCATAAATCACACACATGAGGCATTCTTCCTAAATAAACAGATTCTCCTTAAGAATTCAGAGGCACGTTAAGCCTTGCTCCCATTGTGCGTGGTTACCACGGCGATCTACAACCCTTATTTGATGTCCGAACATTTATTGACATTTCACCAGGAAGTTCAAACCATCCACAGCACTAACGAGTCTGATGTAACCTTCTAAAACTGCTAAGAATGACAAATTTCAGACCAGACTCGCCAAGCCACACAGTGTCGTGGGTTCGCGCCTTTAGTACGTTGTTTAATCGTATCACATGCCACTACTTTCCACAGAGCTACTTCCAAAGTCTACAAATTATTTAAAGTTTTCTGAAAATTTCAGAACTCTTTTTACTGTAGTGTAAAGCAATGACACGATCCCTTTTATATTTTTATTTTGTTTTTCTTTTGTTCGTATGAAGTCAGACGACTTCCTGTATCAGAACGAAATCTAATATTCTATTTTTTTATTTTCCTGTGATTCATCTGTTCGAGGAATAAGTTGTTCTATAAAGTTTTGTTGGAATATTGTTCTGAAGATAAATGTTTTAGTAACGAAAGTTAGATGGTCGTGCTTGGATTTTATCTAGGGTTGCCGTAATTGCCAAGCATTGATAGGGAACGTTTAAGTGCTAAATAAATAAAACATGAAAAAAGTGGGTAGGAAATGGTTCATTTTACTCTGATAAAAAATCAATAAAGTTAAAGCAATCTAATAAAATGCAAACGTAGTATAATAAAAAAAAAGATGCAAGGCTAATCCTTTCATTCATAAGGCCATTTTAAATTCCCGGTTTGATAAATATTATTTTAATTTTCAGATCAGACAATTTTAATCTTCCAGCGGGCGCGCTAAAATATTTCACACGAGCGGGCGCGTGTCTTACTTTTTGCGACACAATAATTTTCTTCAGTTTTCAATTCCTACTATTAGTTCACACTCTCCCTATATTTATATTTCTTGTTCAAATTTTGCAATCGATTTTAAACTAACTTCCCGATGAGCTGGAGACTTGGAACTTTAAACATAGTTCAGAACTAGATGACAATGCAATATTAAATCGCTTTCTTGTGTGTGTGTCTGTCTGTTTGTCTGTCATTTCATATTTTGCATGACGTATGCACAGTACGTTTTTCATTATATATCGAAAACTATTAACATTACAGACTTGGTTCTTGGGTATATGGATGGCCCATGGGATCATCGAAGCACCCCCATATTTCAGCCATATCTTTGCGCATGCGCAGTACATTTTTCATTACATCTCGAATCACCTAAATAGGAATTGACTTAAAAAATTTTTTTTATATTACTTGTTACTATGGCAACTGCAAATTATTTCATAATACTAATAAGGGATACTTCAACAAAGCAAATCTTTTCATTAAGAGTGAAAATTAATTTTAATATTATTTGCAAAATCTAAAATTATACTGAAATCGGAGAAAGTAATGAGATTTAATAATATTATTTTACAAAAAAGGTATTAAGCAATATATAATAAAAAAATTATAATGCAAACTAAGATTGTACAACAAAGTTTTTCTTCTTAGTTTCTAGCCTTTGTCCTTGCATAGGAAACATTGGACTTTTGCTAGAGAGTGACGCTTACAAGTACACTATATATTTTACCTACTGCATTTTATGGATTTTGAAGATCGTTTTCTTTCTTTCAAACAAAAACCACAAGCTCTTCTTCTCAATTCTGGTCCCTGTTCACTTGCTTTTTCAGGTTGTGATATATAATTTAAACTTAAAGACAAGGTAAGGCATATGGCGAACATCAGAATTTTTGGGCTGGAGTAGTGAGGTGTTTTTTCATAAGATTGAAGTTTTTCAAGAAAAATTCTTCAGCGTGGTGGATTATTGGCAGCCTTATTACATATTAAATATCTTGGATAAAGTAAAATTAAATATTAAATCGTCCTAATCCGCTCTAGTTTTATAATTAACAAACTGAAACGTTAAGACGTGAAGAAAATTTTCAAGTTACACGAGCGGGCGCGATACATAAAATTTACGACAGAAACATACAACAATATAAAAACACCTTGAAACTGGGATAAACCCATTTAATCCTGAAGAGAGGGGTCGCATGAAGGAATAGCAATGACTTACAAACAGTTTTGACTCCGAATATGAAAACAGGATTTGAAAAATCCCATTTGTCGTAAAATTTGCGCAGGCGCGCCCGCTGGAAGGTTAATATAAAACTAGCTGTGTGACCCGGCATTGCACGGGCTATCACGAATAATAGGACATTCCCGGGCGGAGAAAAGTGAGGTCACGTGAGACCTTGGGATCCATATATTTTCATATGCCCCGCCTCCGTTTTTCTCTGCAATCAACAAATATTGTCACTTACTTTCCCTAACAAACGTTACGAAGTTAAACACTTCAATATAAAAAAAGGAAGAAAAAAAGCATGAAAACGATTTTTTCCATTGTTAATAAATCCAAACAGAGAAGCTCACTCAAAAAGAAGTACCAACTTCCGTTAAATAAATAAAAAAAAATGCAACACCGGATGCGAAAACTAATAATAAAGGGAAAAAAGAATCCGCCGTGAATGAATTCACCATGTTGCCAATAGATGGCAGCACGTGAATTAATTAATTTTGACATTTTTAATTAATATCTTTTTAACTAATTACAATTTCGGAATTTAAATAGTCGAAATGGATTCCTTGGATTATTTTCCATCTTTTGGTACTTACGGCTAGTTTCAGGATTCAGTGGTTCGTGAGAAGATAGAAGGACATAGATACATATGTTTGTTTACCTTCGAATTTTAATAGGATACTAGCTGCATGGCCCGGCGTTGCACGGGCAATCTTGAATAATGGGATATTCCCGGGCGGAGAGAACCTGAACCTCGCCCACGGCAGCCAGCCTACCCGGAAGGGTGTGAGACCTGACAAGGGCTGCCGGGGAAGAGAGAACCAACCACAGCACTCAAAGGACAACAGGGCCCAGTCCCCGAAACAGCATCCATTGAACCTTAAAGAAGGTGCATCAATCACCAGAAAAGGCGATATTGTAACAAATAATATACAAAACAAATATCAATTAAATTAAGAACAACAAATATATAAACTCCGCCTAACTGGGACAAGAGCAAAATATATCACACTACATTATTAAACAACAGAACAGAAAAAACATCAAATACTAACACGAAAACACCAACACACTCAGAACGTATATACAAAACCCCGTGGGTAGGGGGCAGAGATCAAGAGGATCTCAAAAGTCCCAAAAAACAAGGCAAAAACGCCTTGAGATTACATCAAATAACAAAATTGCCAAAATATACAAAACAGAAGCAAAAGTTACCAAATTAAACAAAACAGAAGCAAACATTCAAAGTATACAAAACAAAACAAAACAGAAAGCCAATGCCGCAGATATATAACAAGCAGCAAATTCATCCAAAAGTTAATTATATATAAAATACAAATCACAAATTCATTAAATATAACAAAACATAAAACTATGACGACAAAATATCAAATATATAAAATAAACTTCAATCTACATTAATGCCAAAAAAAAAAACAAAATGCCAAAACAAAACCAAAAATTACCAGAACAAACAAATCAGAAAAAAAAAATCAATCAAACAAGTAAACTATTATACATAAAGTCATAATAAGCACCAGCAAAATACCAATAAATATAATTCAAAATAATATAAAATACAGGATTAATAAACCAGATTGTCTCAGACCAGAAATCCCAGAAAGAAGGGGAACATGTCTTAAAGCTAATAACAAAACGCATCTAAATATCGTACCCACAAAACATAGGTAGTACTAAAATAAGATGCAGTTGTCTTGAAATACAGGAGTCCCAAAATTTTAAATATCTCCAATTCATGAAGTCCCAGGAAGGCCAAACCCCCAATGAAGGTGAATGGCAATCAACTTAGTACAAATATTAAGTCAAAAGTCTCAAATTAACTCATGTCAAGCAGAAGGAACAAAAAGGTCCTGACAAAAATGGCCCAAACAAATCCTGAAAATCTCCAAAACAAAGTGTCCCAGAAAAACCAAACTCACAGAAAAGTTGCGGGGCAATACACCCAATACATAGACCAAATCAAAAATCCCAAATTAATTAGGGTCGAGCAATGGGAACACAAAAGGTCCTGGTAGGTGCGGACAAAAAGTAAACAAGTAACTAGGAAAATCCTCCATATCACTAATAAACCAATAAAAAAAAAACATTTCAAAATATTCAACAACTAATCAATAAATAAAATAGCATATTAAGCGTTGCCAAAGAACAAATTAAACAATAAATATTAAATTAATAAAAAAAATTATAATTCAACAAAAATACAAAATTACAAACAAACAACACAAAAACCAACACCTAAACATAAATACACCAACTAAATATATATAATATAAATATACAAAATAAACTAACTTCAAAACAATAAACAAGGAAAATGACAAACTCATTAACATTACAATAACCACAATAAAAACAGCAAAGAACCAACCAGAGGAAAATAATTAAACTAAATCCAAAGATTTCAAGTCGTCACAGATCTTCCGGGCAATGGAGCAAATGCGCTCCATCCGAAGTAGAGCATTAGGATTATTTAAGATACTCTTAAACCATGCTGGCTTGTTACAAACTGCGGGTCTCGTAAAGTGATAATCTGATGTATGGGAGCAATCGAATGCGTAGTGGTCCGGGTCCCCCAGACCACCGCAGATGCAATTTGGGCTATTAAAAAATTTAAACCTAAATAAATAAGCGGGAAAAGGACCATGCCCAGAAATAAAAAACAATAAAGCACGGTTATGAGTCAGAAGAGTCGAATCCACAAACGGGACGAACTCTCTGACTCTAACACCCGAATTAGAATCCCCCCAATGTCGCTGCCACTTGTCAATTACATACGAATGAATAAATTTTTTGAGATATGAATAGGGCGCAGGAAGAGACAACAAATTACCATCAATAGTAGCCTCTTTAGTCAATTGGTCGGCCAGCTCGTTGCCTGGGATACCGGCATGAGCCTTCACCCAGGACAAACCGACCGAACCAATGGCTCTAAACATATTATTTTTAATAACATTTATATAGTTAGATTTAGTATTAACCTTTTTTAAAACTTCTATAGATGAGTAACTGTCAGTAAAAATATTAATTTTATAACTGTTTTCCAGAGCCCAGCCAGCGGCAAAATTAATTGCCGCAAGCTCGGCCTGAAAAACAGAATTATAATTATTTAATTTAAATTTAAAAGAATTAACAAGAATATTATTTTTAAAAATGCACACCGACGCCCCGATATTGCCATCAATACCGGAGCCGTCGGTGTACACATCAAAATCGGCATTAGGAATATTAATAGGAAATTCAATTAATCTAAAATTTAAATCCAAATTATTAACCTTAATATAAAAATCTAAATTATTGGTATTGATAAAATCATAATCATCACACCTAGCGTTCCAAATTTTAAATTTAATAAACAAACTATTGGCAACGACATGGAGGGGAGGTAATCCCAAAAATACGTTTAATGCATTAGTAGGGCAGGTCCTAAAAGATTTTGAAATTTTGACAAGAGCAACACGTTGAATTGAATGTAAAATATTAATTTGTTTTTGAGTGAAAGAACCACCCCAGACAGCAGCTCCATATAAAAGAGATGGCTGAATTACTGAGAGGTACCAGTGTTTCAAAAGTGAAACACCGGTACCCCAATTAGGGCCTGAAACAGAATTAAAATTTTTTATTAAATCAATAATTTTAGAATGTAAAAAAGAAAGATGATCTGTCCAATTTAAAAACTTGTCAATATAAATACCTAAATATTTCAAGGAGTCAACCGTCCGGATGGTCCTTCCACCAATTTTAAAAATAGGAGAGCGTTTAAGAGAGGCCAGCCCTCGCTTTTGTCTATTTTTATTTTGATTGCCCCTAAAGACAACCGCTAAGGTTTTCTCCGAGGCAATTTGGAGATTAAGTTCCTTCAAAAAACTTTTTAAAATATCTAGAAAAGATGATACACTCTCTTCAAGCACTTTGCGAGAGCTGGCCGGAACAACTAAGGCAAGATCATCTGCGTAGGCCTGGAGGAAATAACGATCATTATTCAATAAAAGAACATCATTGAAATAAAAGTTCCAGATATGGGGTGCCAGGACTGAACCTTGCGGACAGCCCTGACAAGCCCCAACCGAAACCATGTCTGTTCCGATACAATAAGTGACTGTCCTATCAAAAAGGTAGCTATGAATAAACGAACGAATTCCTAGAGGAAAATTATACTTTTGAAATAACGAAAAAAGAACCTCCCAGTCGAGGCTGTCAAATGCCGCCCTGATGTCAATAGACACCAAGGCAACATGACACCCCTCCCGAGAGGCCCTGATTTTGTCGACAAGATTATTAACTGCCACTTCGCAATTCGAAAGCTCTCTAAAGCCAAACTGGAGAGGGTGCAACAGATCATGTTCAGAAATAAATGAATTAAATTGCATAATAAAAAATCGTTCAATAATTTTACCCAAGGCGGGTAATAAGCAAATGGGGCGATAAGAATTAACTAAATGCCGGTCTCTCCCTGGCTTATGCAGGAAGAAGACCTTAGCATTTCTTAGACATTTAGGAAAGTATGAAAAATCAAAACAAAAGTGTACAATTTTACAAAAGAACTCTTTATTAAAAGCAAAAATGTAAAACCAAATTTTGTAATCGATGCGATCCAGGCCAGGGGCCTTGCCCCCCTTAAGATTCTTAAAAAGAACATCTAAGTCTAAAATAGAAATTCTAGACAATGACTGAGGTAAAAAATTTAAATTATTAAAGAAATCAATATTTTTTGCTGGGAAAAAATGATTTAACATAAATTGAATGGTTTCATTTAAAGATGGATTAGAAACATTAGGAATGTCTACCATAAGATTGATATTCCTTTTAAGTTTTTTAAAAGCAATTTTAAATGTTTGCCCATATTTAAAAACATATTGGGAACAAAAAGATTCCCATGCTTTTCGTTTAGTTAAATTAATTAATCTTTTTAATTGAGATCTTTCAAAACGGTAGGCAACGCCCGCGGCCTGGATCACCTCCTCGGGTGCCCCAGAATTTTTAATTCTTGTAAATTTACGATATAAAGCTGTAACCCTATTCCGTTTGACACTAAGTTCACTATTCCAGAATTTAAAGGTTTTTTTTGTTATGGATAGGTTTCTTTTTAAACGTACTAAAGGCGGCATCGCAAACTGTTTGAGTAAAAGCATTGTAAAAACGATCAACATCTTCCACAGAGGAAACTGAATTAGATAGAATATTAAGCTTATCAAAATTCTGCTTAAAAATCCCAAGAAACCTTTTTGGAGAGTGTTTTGTTTTAAAAACGAAATCATCCGAACAATGAAAATCACCCGCGAGCTGAACACAGATATACCTATGATCACTGAGGGAATCTTTATTTAAGATCCACCAGGAATCAAAAAGATCCTGGAGGGCAATAGAAAGTAAGGAAAGGTCAGGATAACCCTGAGCTCTTTCACACACAAAAGTAGGTCCAAGATCCGTACGGTTACAAATTGAAAAATTATTAGAAGCAATGAACTCTAACATGATCTGCCCCCGGCGATCCTCAAAGCCATAGCCCCAAATTGGGGACCGGGCATTGAAGTCGCCAACAAGTAGATCAAGAGAGCCATTAAGACCAATATGAGAAATTTCTGAAATAAGGTTATCCATATCATCGTGGGGTTGAAAGTACACGTTAGTTAAATGAAGGATAAATTTTGAAAAATGTATATTAATAGATACAGAATTTAACGTACTATTTTTAAAGGAATAATTAAGATTTGAGTTTAAACAGTAAGTTACACAATTACCACGGTTTGATGAAAACATGGGATAACCAAGGGCATCACCCAAAGGAAAACCATCTACAACGTACGGATCTTGGACACAAAGAAAATCACAAGTATTTTCCCCAGCGGTCACAAAGGCTGCACTGTGCGCAGCCCGCGAGTGGTTTAAATTAATTTGGAGCACCCTAAGGAGCACCATAATCTGTCAACCTGACCAGGTTGGCTTTTTGCTTATGAAAACTCTCACAATCCAACCTATCAAATGGTTTATGCTTAAAATCAAAATTGGAACCAGTCCTCTGATTGGACTCTTTGCAATTAATACAACTGACCTCTTTACAACTTGCGGAGGGGTGGTCGCCCCCGCAGTGGTCACACAACTCATCTTTAGCCCTAGGGCACCATTTGGTGGTGTGGCCAAATCGGCGACAGTGTTTACATTGCTTAACTCCGAAGAAATTATCGAACTTAAAGCGTGAAAATTCAAAATAAAGACCTGTATCATCAAAAAGGCGCTTATATATACTGGGATCCACTGAGACAATCCAGTTAGTAGAATATTTGGCACGTATTGAGAAATTTACTTCAAAAAGGGGATTGTTTTTAGCATCGCACATAAAATGGTTCTTGGCCGACAGGTCTTTTATTAGTCTATCCTTCTCCACGTCGTTTGGTATACCAAGTATTATAACTTGAGGACGACGCCTCTTTGGTTTAGTCACCTCAAAATGTTCCTCGAGAGAGGGCACACATGAAATTTCTGCCTGTAGAGCTTCCAAATCGGCAAGAGTTGGGGCCTCTATAATTAGACCCCCCCTACTTACCTTTGAGATTCTGTTAATTCTGGCAGCAGAGTTTCTAACAACCAAAGCATTCTCGACAAGTTTCCTATTATCCTCAGATTAGAGTCTTTTCTTGGAGCTAGAAGTAGTACCACGTGATTTTTCCTGAGGTGTGACTTGGCCCTAACGGGAACAGCTGGTCTTGGCTGCAGGACTTGAAAGGAAGGAGTAGCTTTAGAAATAATGGTGTACTTCCCTAGTTGTCTCCAGAGTCCTTGAGGTGGTCTTTCAGAGCTTTCTTAAAAATCGGAAAGTTCAGTGTTAAGCGGTCTTCCACGTAGATACTCAATTGTTGACTCACTCTCTCTTATCTTTGCTTGGTATTGACGAATATTAACGTCTACCTCACGACTTTCAAATCATACATATTTGCCAAATGCGTGGTTTCTCTATCTTCGTAAACCTAATAAGAAGGTAATAACTCTCTCATTTAATGAATCTCATTACTCCGGCCTTTGCTATCGGCAATAATTCCTACTTTTCTTCATCATGTTTCCGCAGTAGATTCTCTTAGATGGAAAACATAATAATTCTGTTGGAGAATCAAAACAAAATCTGACAAAGCGGGGTTAATTTCAAACTCACTCGTTCAGATTATACAACAGTTCATTAGGAAAAGTTTATATTGAACTTTTATTAAAATCTTTTATTATCACTGATTTTTAAATCTCAACTATTAAAATATCTTTTGTTATGAGCTAATTTAAATCGTAGGATGCACCTATGAGCAATTAAATATGAGAGGCAAGGAGATACAATAAAGTTTTTACAAAGCATTTTTTTAGACCTTCTCATTATCAGTTATGCCCCTTTCTGTTGCACTGTTGACAGAAGTTAATAGTTTTCTACGCGTTACTCATTTTTAACGTTACATTGTATTTTATCGGTCCCAAAAATATAAAAGAAAAGATCAGTTTTAAAATAGACTGCAAAACAAAGGCATCAAGAAACCATTGACAAGCATTCCTTTTTGTGCATTTTTCTCAAATTTTACAACAAGAGGAAGATAGCTTTGAACACAATAGAGGAACACAAGTTTTGTTTGCATATGTAACAACTTCTACCCTATATGTGACTTCTCTTGGTCACCCAGGTAGCACGCCATGCATAAAGAAGGCTTCACGTAGTCTATCATGGATGTTGCCCAGACAATTAAGGAGGATGTCACGTATTACAATTATTACTTACGCAAAGACACGTTAAGCAATCCTCCTTCTATATTGCCTTCAAGATTTTTTTTCAAATCATTATTTACAAAGGAATTTATAGCATTTGTAATCGGTATGAATTATTTTTGAATAGCCCTGTATTTACACTTTCTCTACTAAAAAAAATACTACTCCTTCTGACATTTTTTTATTGGCTCGATTTAGAATTAAGGAAATTGAAAAAACCAGGAAGTTGCAGTACTAGAAGATGTGTCCAATTTCTGAAACTCAAATTCAAAACATAGGATCTAGCATCATGATAGAAAATGTTTAGGAAGGCATCATTCATCTGTCTTGTATTTCTCTAGCAGCCTTGCATAATACCGTTAATTGCGATCAACTTTTGTTCCTTTGAATCACTCCAATTGAGAGGGCAGACATTATATAGCGCAGTGAAATGAAAATAATTTAGAGATTAAACCTCAAAGTTTCAAAATGCCAGACTTTTGAAAACCTTTTAATATATTTCCTGCGAATCTGCTGAACCTTACTCCTGGCTCCCTCTAGTGAAGATCAAATATCTAAAAACGTGTCAGAAGTAATGTTCTCTCAGATTATTGATACTTAAAAAAGCTTCTCCGTCCGTGCGGAAAAAGAGAAGGAGGATCAAATAACTGCTACTGGAAAATTTATATAGATCATATTTTTTGAACTAAATTGTATTAGAGCTCCAGTAGTACTGAAAAAAATTAAAGATTCAATTGCTGTATTTCAAAATAAATCGTCTAGTATGTAATTTAAAGCCAAAATCAAGTCCTAAAATACTCTTCTAAAAATTAGTTAAAATTATGCCAAGAAATTGCAATATAACTGAAACTGGCATTTTTTGAAAGTTTATTTTAAAATATATTAAGATTGTGTAAATACATTCTTGCTTTGTAATATTTTCAGATCATTATTGGAGAAAAACTAAAATGCGTTAAATTTTAAATTAATAGAAATAACAAAAATATTACTCGAGAAATTGTAAATTTCTTCCTATCAAAGTATGTTTTAGGAGTCAATTTGCTAACTCTACATCAGACAGTCCACCATGTAGACCATATACAGAAACACAAAACGTTTTTATTTTCTCAAATTTACAGTAATTGAAGTTATGAATTTCTAAATAAACCGTTTGACATCTTCATCGATGTCATCTTCCAATAAATGTTTCGTCTATTTAGATTAAAAATTTATAATAAAATTTAATAACCACTACTAAATTACTTAAATATGTCGGTCATATCTAAACAAGCCAAGCCAGTTTTTTATCGAACAATAATCTGACTGTAATGGTATTGAATTATATTATAATACATGCCAAAAATGTTCAATTAATACTGCAATGTCGAATCAAGGTATAAACTATACACAGGGAATATATACATAAAGAAGTAAAATTTTAAGAAGCTAAAATTAATTTTACATTTTAGATCATAATTCAAAATTTATTGTAAGTTCAATAAAATTGAATTAGTAATTCAAAATTTAGAAAATTAACAAACGAATTTTACTACAGTATTACTTCTTATTTATTGAAAAAACAACTTTTAAAATGTAGCCGCATATTTGCATTTTAATAAAATCTCATATGCCTCAACAGAACTGAGTTTCATGTAAACAACACCTGTAATTTGTTTACCCGTTTCATCAGTTAGTAGTAAAAATTTACTTTAAGATTAGATGCAAAGCAGGTTACACAAAATCCATAATATGATAATGTTCTTAGAAGAAAATACATAACAATAAATTACTGGGAATACGCGAAGATAGACTACCGTCAACGTGAAACTTTGGTTGGTAATGACAAGCAATGATTTTGTCTAGATCAGGGCTTCCCAAACTTTTTTCCCTGGCGTACCCCTTAGTTATTGCCTTTTTTTGTTTCTACGCTTTTTTTACAAATCTTCTCTCAACTCCACTACCACCTATCTATGCCAAGGTTTTTTATCAATAATGTTAGATTAGTTAAATTTAATTTAAAAGTAAACGATACAAATAATAACATTTGTAGAACTTTTATTTTCGATTATCTATTTTATTCTTTTAGCAGTATTATTTGAACGCCGAAAGTAAATGAAACCGGTTTTACTAATTTATTTCGTTTTAACTTATAAGGAAAGCTAACAATTCCACTTTAAATATTAATCAACTATTTAAGATTAATAGTTATTAATGCCAAGAATTCACCCGGAGAAACAAAATTCTTACTATTTTAATCTCTCTGTGTTTTTTGCTTCCATATTAACTTCTTTGATTTCGAATATCAAACAGTCCTTCGCGTACTTGTAGAATCTGTGGTCCAGTAGATGTTTCAAAATAAATTTCAATAATGACAGCAGATCCAACCGTGTCGCCATTTCGTTAGAAGTGTTATTATTCATTATCTTTAATTTTCGTTAAGCAGAATTTAGATCTTCATATAGGATAAATTTCTTTTTTAAAATGTACAGTGTATTTCTGTCTAATTCTT
>BGPR01045078.1:0-10173 GCA_013235015.1 Araneus ventricosus | reverse complement strand
CGTTCAGCTTTAGATCCGGGTTGCACAGACTGCAATAAATATTGCAGCTTATATTCATTAGCGGTCGTCATGTATCTTTTTAAACTGACTCCAAAATGTCAGAATCTTTTGCTTCTCCACTAAACTTCTTCAGTTCTATTTTAGGTAATTTAAACTTTTGTTTTCCTTTTCATTCGGGAAGGCAAATTCCTGTAATTTCGAATCTATTTTAATACAAAGTTCTAAGATTCCGTGTCTATGATCTTCAGATTCTTCTAGATAGTCACTAAATAACTGTTCACCTTCTTTGGTTTGTAAAAGTTTCTCAGAAACAGCATTCTGACAATTGTCAAGTCTTTGAAACTTGTCACACAATTGTATACGTAAAATCAAAAGTGTTTTCAAATCACTTACTTCTTTCGATAATTCTGATTCGGCTCTCTTTGAGCTGAGAGAAAAAGCCGTCCTCCGTCCTTTTCTTTGAATTTTTGAAGCACTCAATTCCATTTTAAAATTCGTTTCGGATGCAGAATCCACAATTAAATCAGTTTCTTTTTCAAAGACGAAATTAAAGATTCATTTCAATTCGATTCAAAATTTCGTAACTCAATTCATTTCGTTCTCAAAATTCATAATCCACAGCTCGTCGTGTCACGGACGCCATATATTTTGTATAAACATGCAAAAATGAAGCTCAGAAGATTCTAGGACGAGCCTGTGGAAAATGAACGGTCGAGAAAATACAACATAAACATCTATAGAAGATGTAAACACACATAGAACGAAACACATCACAACACAAAAACGCATTACATTCTCAGTATCGGGACAGAGATCTGCATCGGAAACATAGTCACTTCTCTTCATCACAATACGTGATTCTTATAATGACTTCACTTCGCTTCACCAGTACGCAAGAACCCTGAAGGAATGAATTAGGGTTTATTTTCCCCAACACTATGTCATGTTCGTTAATGAGGAGCATGCGTACCGAAGTTGATCAGAATCGCTGTAGCAAGTTTTGTGTCAATCGACCTATGCCTTTATTCCACACTAACCGAGGTCTAGTTAGTGTTTCTTTACCTCTAAAGTGCTCTTAGTTGGTGTATGAGGAATATGTGCATAAAGTTTCATCAAATTGCCCCAGCTGTATAAAATTTCATGGAAATCGTCTATTTGCCGATGTATTTAAACGACTTTGTCCCACCCCAATCTCAGTGATTAGGTTGGCGTTTATTCAGCCCTACAATATTTTTAGTTGTCTAATTAGAAGTATATATACCGAAATTCATCAAAATCTCCCCAGCTGTATCTAACAGCATGTCAACCGGTCCTAGTGTTTGCATGTATTTTGAGGATTTTGCGCACCATACTCAGAGGAATTGGATCAGCGTTTATTTACCCCTACAGTACCTTTAGTCAGAGAGTGAGGAACATATGTACCATGTGTCATCAAAATTTCCCTAGCAGTATTACATTTCAAGTTACCATTGTTCATTTCAAGGCCCATTTGTTAGTTTTTAGATGTATTTAAACGACTTTACACCATCCTATTCTGAGGGATTGTGTTAGCGTTTATTTACCCATAGAGTATTTTTAATTAGCCACTGAGAAAGATAAGAACATAATTATGCCAAAATCGACATAACCATATCCAACAACATTTCCATCGGCCCTATGATTTACGTGCATTTTGACGATTTTGCCCCATCCTTCTCTAAGGGAATGGCTTAGCTTTTATTTACTCATATATCACTTTTAGTCAGCTTATGAGGAATATATATTAGGGTGGGCCGAAAAAAACATTTTTTTCGAAATCGCTATTCTAATAGTGCGGAAAGGGTTCTCTCTGGGTTCAATAAACACGGTCTAAAATATTTTTTTGATTGGGTAATATCTTCTGCCTCCGCATCGCACTTGGAGTTTGGAAATTTGGGTAAAAACTGGTAATTTTTACTCGGAGTAGGAAATGTAATTATTTTTCAATATTGCTATTCTATTAGTGTGGAAGAGGTGCCACTGGGTTTAATAAGGAAGGTGTAAAATATTTTTTTCGATCGGATAAGAACTTCTGTTCCCGCATCGCAATTGAAAGTTTGAAATTTTTGAAGAAAAGTGCATTTTTTTGTCTTTTCATACAGGAAGTGAAAGGAGGGGATGGGGGGAGGTTCACATTCCTTCGCACTTGTTCCCACTGTTCTGAGAATTTCATTTTCCGTATTGTCGTGTCTTGTGGTGCTACTGAATCATTTGGTGGGTTTAACTGTGTGTGCGCGCGCCTGGGTAAAGACCTCGTTGTGCCTTTTGCTACAAGAAATCGGAATTGTGTGTGAGTTTTTAAATTAGGCTCTTCGTTCTTTTGGTTTGATTGATTTGTTAATAGACATGACATCAAAAATCAGTAAGCGGAACAAATTTAAATGTCCAATATTTGGAAGACCCGAAGATATCTCTCAAATAAATATTCCTACTACGAATGCTGCTTCTTCGAGGGATTAAATCTTGCACCCAAAACTGGGAACAAAGAACCGACTTTCTCGAGAATTGCAATAAATATTGCAAATAAAATTGAGTCTGCATGAGCAAAAGCAAGCACTGCCATTCCCATTGTGACCCATTCTCGAGTACTGTAACTGATCCATACCTACCATGGAATATATACGAATTTTAAAAAGTCTTACAAAAGAGATAATACCAGTTAGGCTTTCCAAACAAAGATCAAAGAATTTCGACAAGAAGGATGAACAAAATTATTTGACATTGCGGACGGCAAATGTATTACTTTTGAAGATTGCACATCCGAACGTACTAAAAAATTACCTCGAAATGAGCATAATTCCCTGAAAGATCAACAGACAACGAGACTTCTTTACATCGGCTCGCTTGACATTAATGAAACAAAACGACTTCAGAATATTGCAGGTAATGCTGATAGACAGGTTCACAATTTATATTTAAATCATACACAAACAACACCTAACGCAGGTGTATGTAGATTATGAAGATGAAGAAACAGATTGTTCTTCAGATATATCTGAGGCAGATTTAAATCTGGACACTTACAAGCCATCGACATCGAACCATTTAATCTCACTTACTGATCCTAAGTACAAACAATTAACTCCGTTTGTATCTAAATAATCAGAAATTCGACTTGGTCTCCCTTCAGCTGCTGCGGTTGGCGACAGGTTTGGAGTCTCGGACAGGGCTGTGGCTGCAATTGCTTCAAGTGTTCTTCACGATGTCGGTCTCATAACTAGCAACAACTCAGATTTGGTGATTGACAATAACAAGCTGCGAAGGGAAAAGGCTTAAAGTTTCAAGCTTTTAAGTGAAGCTCATGAATTACCGTTGAAGGGGTTGTATTTCGATGGTCGTAAAGATTCTACATTGATAGAGGAGAGAGTAGACACTGAAAGATCACGAAAAAAACAAAAGATCAATATTTATCTCTTATTGAAGAACCGGGTTTACGTTACATTACTCATTTGAGCCAATCATTTGGCACCGTAAAACATATTTCCGAGACTATTATCGAATATTTTGAAGGGATCACACGAAATCTTTCTCAGGTTCTGGCAATTGACTATGACGGAACATCTGTTAATACCGGATGGAAATACCGTGTAATTCGGTTCAATTGTTATTACTTCTCTATCAATCCTCCGCGATATATCCACTGCCGTATTTAGTTCCATTGTGCGTGATAAGAAAAATCCATCCTCACTTCCCATGTCTCACACAGGCAGTGGAACGGTGTGTCAAGTTAGTGACAGACGCATCCGCAAAGGTTTATGGGTTTCAAAATAAAGATGTGTTCATTAGATCCACATTCTTTTCCCCATCAATTATGCCTGAATTCGATCATAAGTCTGATTTCAAGCCTCTTCCTGCTGATTAAGTGCAAGTAAACTTTTGGTATTGGCATGTCATAACATTCTATGGTTAAAATATTCTTAACAAATATTATATTAATATACTGTGACTCAGCGATTATTTAATGATTTCCAGGCAATATAATCAATTGTACAATACAATACAGCAATAAACAGTGTTTGCATCCATTTATTTTTCATGTTCGACTTATTTCTATAACACATAAAAAAGTGCACTTTTCTTCAAAAATTGCAAAATTTCTATTGCGATGCGGGAACAGAAGTTATTATTCGATCGAAAAAATATTTTACACCTTTCTTATTAAACCCAGTGGGCACCTCTTCCACACTATTAGAATAGCAATATTGAAAAATACATATATTTCCTACGCCGAGTAAAATTGCCACTTTTTACCCAAATTTCCAAAATCCAAATGCGATGCTGAGGCAGAAGATATTATCCAATCAGAAAAATATTTTACACCGTTTTTATTGAATCCAGAGAGAACCCTTTACGCACTATTAGAATAGCGATTTCGAAAAAAGTGTTTTTCGGCCCACCCTAATATATATTATATATATAATATATCCCTCTAATAATAATATATCCCTCTGACATCAAAAATGTCCCAGCTGCTTCAAGTTTGATGCAATCGACATATTTATTAAATGTATTTATAAAACTTTGCATCATACTATCCAGACAGATTCGATTAACATTTATTTACCCTAATAGCATCTTTAATTTGCTATTCCGAAGCATGTTTACAAAATTTCATAAAAAATGGTCAAGCCACCAAATTTGGCAAGCTTGCCAATCGCCCTATTTGTTACATGTATTTCGGGTACAAGGTTAGAGCATATTTACACTTACAGTACTTGAAGTCGGCTAATGAAGAGTATGTCTTCAAAGTTTCTTCAAGTATGTCAAACGACCTATTTGTAACATAGATTTTGAAGACTGCCCCACCTTAGAGATTTAAAAAATCACCCCGACGGCGTATCGATTTATTTCTCCATTCCTTTCTTAACATATTATATTTATGAGTTTTGTATCCAAAATCGAAGAATGTAAACTTAAATTATGTTGAAGGCTAAACACAAATAAATTTAGAAAGCTGTGCTTGATTATTTGACGTTCTTTAAAGAGTGCTAAAACAGGAGAAAAATTGTGCCAAGTTATCAGTTTCGCCAAAAAATGTGGATAGTTAATCGGAAGAGAATGAATTGTATATTGGGGAAGTGAGGAAAAACAATTTGAAATTCCGTCTTCATCTGGACTAAAATCCGTCCTGATAATGAACCAGGCGCTTATTCATCAGAGAGATAAATCATGGAGAAGAAGCGCAAGAAATGTACTTTAAAACTTTTCTCATCAGAATTTCAAAATCAAGAAGCTATCAAGATGGCACTTGCAGAAAATGAAACATTAAAAATCTAGCATAAAAACACAGGATAGAAGTTAATTTTAAACTACTTAATTTTAAAATTTAAGATCTATATAGATAGGAATTTTAATAAATAAATATCCGCTAATCCGTATTAAAAAAAATTTAATAAATTCATTTAAAGACATAAAATTATCGTATTCACACACTTCCTACTAGATATTTGAAAGCTGCACAGAAATAAAATTTCAGTTTTTATATCATCTATTGCTTTACAATTAAGTTTTAATCCCATATAAACGAATGCTTATAATTTAATAAAGTTCATCAATATGTAAATATTCAAAGCAAGCATATGACTTACGTGGTTAACGAGAAAAAGGAAGTATGTGACACTTTTCTCCAGCTCGCTATCTTTCAGAAAGATCTTTTATGTACTCCTCTTTCAAAGAAATTGAAATCAATAATAAACCTGTAGTGGGAATCACTTTGCAACGGAAGCGTCTTTCTTGAAATTGCAAATTCGACACCATGAACTTCCAGAAAAAGGGGAAAGAGCAGTATCGTGACTGAGAAACAATATGTGATCTCATCGCTTGGAATGCTTCGCAACCAGGGAGAGAAATATATTAGCAGTTCTGAGAAAACTTTTATTAAATTCGTAGTCATCTGAGGAACGTAAACATAAGAAAGGCGCAGATCAGGTCCGCGCCGTAGCTTTTTCGAGAAAACGTCTGTATAAAATCATTTACACAGAGTAGTACAATGGTTACAGAATAGATAAATCAAAAACTACCACAAACCCTTGCTACAAGCTATAAACTAGTGATTTATCTATTTTGTAAGCATTATACCACTGTGTGTAAATTACTAATATAATCCCCCAGATCTGTCTCTTACTGATCCAGTAGCGCTCTGACGTCACCAACAAAAAAAATTCGCGCCATAGCACTGCGAGACGTTAAACAGTATTTTTTTCATTATTAGAGCACCTAAATTTCAGTAATTTTAAATTTGAAAAAGTAATTGTCTTTCTAATTTCAAATTTAATAGCTCTAAAATAGTGAAAAAAAATTTGCTATCGACTGATAAAAAATTTATCACTCTATGATCAATAGTTTCAGAGAAATTTTAAATTATATTAATCATATATTTCAAATTAATTTCCGTTTTTTAATAGAAAGTAGTAAATCACGTCATTGGTATATCATGCGCATGATATAGTTTGGACGTCACGATGCGTCTGAGTATTTATTGCAATCGTGATGATATAATTTAAAAATATTTTTTGGCACTGTTTGACAAGCACAGAAGTGCTTTGTTTTGGTTAGACATCTGAAGTATAGTCAAAATTGTTAAACAGCATGTAAACAAAAAATATTTTCCTGACATAAAACTTATGTTTATTTTATTTGTTTTCAATCGATGTTAAACATTTCTCACGCTTAAATATCTATTTAAACACGCCAAATTTGACTGGATATCTGTCAAATGAAGAGGCAATTTGCACCTATCATACAATGACGGGTGATTTTCTAGTATTGTATTGAAGAGATTGATAATTAAATGACATATTAATACGAAATACTTGTTTTATGATTTTATACCGACTTTTTCACGAAGGCCCACTCTTGGAAACCACCATACCCGATTATTTGTTCTCCGAATTTCTCCACCAGGTACTGTTCACTGATGATGTTTTATGCTCAGGCGCACCGTCATGTTGGAGCCATTCGTTACGGAGCTGAAAACAACAAATGTGCATTTTAAACATTCTGTTTTCAGTATTCATGAGCATAAGGTGTCTTTTTGTACTAAATAGTTGACGCTTTACAACTTTGTAATTCACTTTTTTCCTCTATCTCGTACTGTTTTAGAGATAATAACCCTAACTCCATCGTTTTCCACCAGGTGGCGCTGTAAGTGATTTCATCCAGTAGCGCATAGTCACTTTACCATGCCTAGACGCCACTCTGAAGATATCTGCAGCCATTCGGTAGTTAAAAGGGTGGTAAGGGACTTTAGTTGGCACCTGTATACAAGGCTATTGAACATGCAACATTCAGGCAGTTAGGAGATGTAGGAAACGCATAGTAGGAAGTTTATCGCATGCAGAAAGAGTCTGTGGTAGCTTGTGATTTATCTATTCTGTAACCATTATACTACTCTGTGTAAATATTGTATTAAAGATATTGGTAATTAAATTACATATTAATACCACTTGTTTTATGATTTTATCCCGACGTACTCACAAAAAATCTAAGACGTGGACCCGAACTGCGCCATTCTTATTTTTGTTATTTAGAGTAGCTTTTGATGGCGCCATCTGTTGACAGTATATAGAACTACATTTCGCGTATGCGCAGTAAAACATTATTTACTACACATGCTCGTATTTTCCGTAATATTCAAATTTTTGAATTCAAATTTTAATTCAATGCTCCTTTTACATATTGTCAAGCATTTTGTAAGTTCCGTACAATTAGAAAGAAAACCCTGCATGTTATAATCAAAAAAACATGCGGAGTTTGAAATTTTCAATTTAATACCGATTTTTAATTATATTCTGAAAAATATTGTTACTGTTTCACTTTGGGTCCTACTAATACTCCTCAGGCTCTTTAAAATGACACAAGAATCAATCTCCTAGCTAAACGCGTTTCCACGCTACACTTATTTATATGCTTACATAAAGCCAATTCATAACAATCACGTGCATGCGCCAGTACTGGTACGATGATGTCACAGGCAATGCGACAAACTCTTCCAGATATGGTCTATCCGTTGTGGGGTCAACCATTCTTTTCGCATTATTAGTCTCGTAGTTATTAGCGATTCAAATCTGACGGTATTTTGTCACGCAAGAAAATTCGACCGACTATCACTGTAACGAGCGGAAAGACTTTTCCATGGCATAATTTTTATTTTTTAAATACTGGATCAACTCTCTATTCTTTTTTACTCTTTTTACTCTTTTTCTCTTTTACTCTTCAATACTGGAAATGTAATTCGAAAAATTCTCTTTTACTTACAAAAAAAATGCTGCGCGTGTACACCTTTCTTCTGAATGCAGGGAGTTCTCTAATCTTGATACTGCTAAACCGCTACACATTGCTAAGCGATTTTTTTTGGGGTGGGGGTGGGGGGTCTATTTACTCATTGGATCGTTTTATTTCTCTCTCCTGTGGTATCATTTTGCGTGTTAAGCCAAGGAAAGACAAAAATAATAAGCCTTTGACAGTCTAAAAGGAAGACAGATTTCACATGGGCAGGACTTAAAAGCCCTTTTTATAAAGAGTAAGAAAAATCACTTTTCTTCGTTCATCAACCAGGAAATTGACGAATATTTGGGATTTTTGTCTAATTGTAATTTGAAAGCCAATTTAAATCGGATAGTGCTGAAAGTTCTAAGATATAGAATAAAAAAGATATATTCTATGAAAATAGTGAACCTTTTATTAATATGATTATCTAAATATGTTTTGTATTAAATAAAAATCTAAACTTTAAGTGCCTGTTTTGAGAAATATTCACGTGCAAAGCATAATTTTTGATTAACTTATCAATATATTGCCTTGAAATTTTGTATACTTAGTACCTTAAGTGTTATAAAAAGTGTGTGTGGTAAGTGTAAAAAGATATATAGACCTGACCTGAATAGCGTTTGATTTAGATATGCTTTTCATTGTTTATGCCCATGCATTTTGTTAAGTTTTCAATAAGAGAATGCGCTCAAATTGCCCTTACTTTTCTGTAATGGAAATATTTCTTAGATCCTAGTTCTCTTCATCATAGTTGTAAGTATGCTGTGTAGAGAAAGAATTTAAATACGCTAGTTAGGCTATAGAGCATAAAGATAAAAAAAATTAAGAATTAAAGCAGATTTAAGAATAAATTTAAACATACATTACAAAAGTTAGACAAAGTTTAAGTAGCGCGCAATATACCGCTTCATACAAAAACCAAAGAAAGTCAAAATAATTCAAAGAAAGTAAAAATCCAAGAGATATACTCCGAGAGAATAGAATTAAACAAACAAGGTATCCATTCTAGTCCACTTTTTCAAGGGCTATAGACTATATTCGATATGGATTCAAATTATTTGGGAAATTTTTCTGTAAGAAGCTTGACTTTCGTCTAAAAAAGCTTCTCATAGCTCCCTAATTAGGATATCTTTCATAGTATTTTGCCTTTCGTTATGATTTTTAATAAATTTTAACTATATTGTCCCGCCTTAATAAGGCTAGAAATTTAGCTAAATTTAATAACTCTAAGACTACCTAAAATCCTGTTTCTCAGACACCATACGTGTTATTTGTTCAGTAGCGATTTTTGAAGATTGAGGTTCAAATTATTTTAGGAAAAAATTTCAGGGAAATTTTGGTACTGGATACCCAGTTTCCTAAGCACTAGAACTCAGCTGCCCCAAAACAGTTTTGTACCGGGCAGCTGAGCACTCCTTTATAACTTTTTTATGCCAAGTAAAAAAATTGGAAACACACACAGATGGAAATTAAAGTTACTTAATCTTTAAAATTATTAGGTTATTTTTAATGTATTTATAAAATTGCACTCACCAGACTACCTTGAATTTAATAGTTTCTCGAAATGTAAGCAGCAACATTTCCTCTTTACATGAATATCCACTCTTCTCAACTGCGGTAGCGCGACTTTTGATATGATGGTTGTTTTGGAGGGAAGACACATTCTGTGTTTCTAATAAGTGGTTTGGAAATCCATATTTAAAAAATAGATTAATGGGGTGCCCAGTTTCCTCGTGATTCAGCTTCCCCTCATTATCCTTTGTGTGTATGCTTGTTTCAGCCATATTTTTAAACGGTTGGAGTAATTATGATGGTACTTGATAAACATGTCCCTCATTGGTCGGCTAAAGCTTAAAAACAATCAACTAGAAAAATTAAAACAAATTT
>BGPR01045077.1:986-12430 GCA_013235015.1 Araneus ventricosus | reverse complement strand
ATTTAATGGTACAATTAAAGTGTAAATATTATAATAAAATGTAGTTATCATCATTAAAAAATATGCAAAACTTTATTATTTTAAGATCCTAATGACCCAAGATTAAATGTAAAAGTACATATAGAATGCTTTCAGGTTACCAAGAATTTTGCGCCTGAGCTCCAATAAGCAATCGTCACATTATAAATGACTTTTTTATGTGGAAATGTAGAAAAAAGTGAGTGGAGTTTCGGTGTGTAACTAGTCTAAAGTGAATATGTAGAAAAGTTTTCCACTATTGTGGTGAGGCATCATAAATGGAGTAATAAAAAATCATTATATTCTTCAATAACTAATCAGTTTTGTGTGAGGCTGCTAATATTTGTGACTTAAAATTATTCAAAAGCCTCATAAAATTTCCTAACTTCTAAAAGTTTTAAATCAATAGCAATCAACAGAATCTAAAAGGCTGAAGTTTGCCCAAGTGTTAATGCACAGCATCAGATCAAACGATGATTAAACCATCTCGCAAGTTTACAACTCGTCTTTTAGTTGCTTGTCAGTTATGTTCTCGCATATTGGTTATGAAAAAATATTTTCGGAATATAAATTTCCCTGAAGAAATCATTCCGGATTGCGTTAAATTGCACTACAATTATATCATAAGCAACTCATTTCTCTTCTTGTACCTTGCCTGTAACTCTGTCGAACGCACATCTGCAACTTAATAATTGCTATATTTAATCTATTGATTATATCTTAATTAATCATAATTAAGATGTTTTGAATTGGCATAAGTATATCAAAAATTATGTATTATCGAAATAAACTTGAATGACCTCTTGAAACACAATTTATTGAATAAAGTAGAAAGCAAATAACTTTTTCTTATCAAAATTGCTTTCTGTATTACTACTGATAACATTACTATTTTATTCCAATAATATTAGTGAGGCTTAAAGTTTTAAAAAGAATTAATTTAATGCTAAATACTGAAGTGTTTCAAAGTGGGAATGCAAGGAAATTTGATATTTAATATTAAATATTCAATTCAACATATAATCTATACTTGTTTTGATTCAAGAACCAATAAACCTCACGAAGAACCAGTTTACTATAAACCATTTTCCTCAAGGTACTTTCAAACTGAAGATTAATACAAAATCGAGCTCATTCTAAAACTTTTTCAGAATATTTCATTTTGCGACAAAGATGTAGAGCCAGATTAATTTTACTAATAATTCATGATAAGTTAAAAAATATATCTTTCTCATCCACTGAAATTAACGCTGAACTTAAGAAATCTCGGAGATCAGTTTGCATAGATCATGAACTTGATTTTGATAAAACTGTGTAAATTATGAAATGCAAGCACATAAATTGAACAATAATATAACTTGAATGTTTATGCATTCATCATAATTATGCAGACTTCCTTATCTTGTTTAAATAATTGATAAGAAAGAAAGTTATACATTGATTCTAAATGGTAGGATACTTTTCAATTTTTTGAAATACCTCATGTTTGTTGAACAGCATATAAATTGACAAATTTTTAATTATATAAGATTCATGCATGTTGTCTTGAAACAAGACGAGTATGACTGTTTATAAAGTAAATTATTAAGTTCAATTGTTATTTAGTTCTTCATGTTCCACATACAGAAATGTCGTACTATTTAACAAACTATTGCATAAGTTCAAGGCATTGAGCTTCCACAGTAGTTTTTGACTTTTTCTAGAGAAAAAATTATAATTTTTTTATTTTAGTTTAAAAAATGAAAATACAAGAATTAAGAAATATTAGAAAATTAATATTAGGAATATTAAGAAATTTAAGAACATATTTTGATGATAATAAATATTTCCTAATACATTGTCATCAAAATACAGTCAGTTGTTGGAAACTTAAGATTTGAACGGATTATTGATTTCTCGTTACTTTTACTTGAAAATTGTATTGAATTCAAATGGAGCATGCTTTTATAGCAACGTTTCAGATGCACTTTTATACCAAAATTTACACATCTTGTCCTCTATATCTTATTTTTATTGAATTATATCTGTGTAAATAATACAGTAATTGGAAGTCACAATCTTCGCAAAGATAACAAATGAGATCAGAACTCTGACTAAAGCATTTTCACCTTCTGTTGAATATCAATTTAAGGAAACTAATATTCATAATTAATTTAAAGAATACTAATAACTAATTTAAAAAACATTATTTTCAAATTAAATGAAAACGGCTGCATCCTATTTAATAATGAATGATGTAGCACTAAATTACCCGAAAATATTTCGAACTCTCATGAAATTTACGTGATTTTACTTCCTGCTTGGAAATGCAAAGAGCTCATGAAAATGGCATGCTGTTCGACGAAATATTTACTACGAAATATTATTCAATATTAAAAAGATATCTTAACTAAAATTAGCTTATTGAGTGTAAAAACCTTTTAAAATTAGCCAGTTCTTTAGGCATAGTTGTGTCTATGTCAAAGAATAAGAATTCGTTTTCATATAATTACGTAAAGTACAGCAATGGACTTTACCTCCTGACAGCAACCAAATATTTATCGAGGCTTATTTCTTCGCCATACTGAGGTTCGAGCCTCACACAGCTTTGAACAGCGTCGCATCCCTAATAGCAATAAACTTCTCCACTGTAGCACAAACTAGAATCATTAATAAATTTCATACTGTAACGAAGTTTCTCATCTTCTGGGATGATCCTTGGTGGCCAGATTAAGATCAAAGACTGTAGGGGACCACACTGATGAGTGCTGTCAAATGACCTTTAATAGGCATTTAATAAAAGTGTGAGTAGGAATTGAATAGAAATAGGGAATCATTGGTTTCATTTCCATTATGGAAATTATTCCAAATAGCCAACTGAATACAATTAGCTCTCTGAGAATTAAATAGTTTTACTAACTGAACAGATCTATTAGTGATAATGACAACTGAATTATTTGATAATCACTGAAAATAAAGCTCACCGTTCAATCTAATCATTGAGATGACAGCTTCACGAGAAGATTTTTTAATAACGAATGAGTTTTTCCCTTGTGCCTGAAAGTTCTGATGGATTAGTGTAGTTCCAACTAGAATTAATTAAACACCAGTCTGAACTAGGATTTTACATCTGGTTGGACAGAAATGAATTTTGGGATTTTCTTGAATAAGTTAATTTTTGCGATATTTTTTATAAAAAACTTTAGCATTTCGGGGCCAACTCTCAGCTCGGGGCTCCGGGCGCTCTAATGAGCCTAGCCTTTAATCCGCCCCTGACTCTAAAGGCATCTATATTAACCATCTATGTAGATAGTTTCTCACTGTTTTTATTTTTCGATTTCACAATTTTGAAATTTTCCAATAATAACTTCGGAAACTATTGTATGAGAAATCTAATTTTATGTCATATTAAAGCCTAGAAAATTACCCATTCCCTGATCGCAGTTCATTATCGCAATATTTATTTCGACAATTTTTCAGAAACATATTTTTTATTATTGCGTGTAAAGAAATAAATGCATTTAATATTTTTGATGGGCCGAGTGGCAACTTGCGTGTGTGAAAAAAAAACGAAATAACTAAAAATTTAAATACTAGTGTCGTTGATTGGAGATGGAAACTCGCAAGCAAACAAATAAAATAATTCAAAATTTTCATAATATTTTCTTCAGATGTGAATTTGCACAAATACACTTTGAAATTACTACGAATTTTGTGCCAAATTTCGCAATTTGAAATCAAATGAAATCCCAGTAGTGATGAACAATTTTTTTAAATTAAAAAAAGTAATTTAATTAATATGATTAATAATGAAAAAAATTAATTTTATCTTCATCTGCCATCTACTGCCAGTTGTCGGAACTGCATTCCTCGTGTTCGTGTGAATACTGTGGGGAAAAACGGTCAAATTACGAATATATAAGGGTGATTAAAGTAGTACTTTTTAAGTACTGTCAGAAAATAAAGGGTTAAAAAAGGTATTTGGCTTTAACTGAGACCAGTAAACCCGCAAGCAACTTTCGCTTGTTAAGCTCTCCCTCCCCCCAAAATAGTTAATTTTAATTTATATTATTTAGGATTAATATACTTACTTTCTAACTTAACTTATACTTATTAACTAATTATTTACTTAGATTTTGCATAATTAGTTATGTAAAACGGTTGCATGTAAGTTATCCAAACAAATATAAAAATAGAAATTTTTGGGAACTCTGTGAAAGTCATACAGAAACTAATGAAAGCCAATTTATCTAGTAAACAAACATTGAAAGCAAATAACACAGCACTCGACATGAATTTAAACAGCACACGACGCAATCCAAACATAACGCATCAGTACGATTATGACATTTTGCGTAATAATTAAATATTTTGAGCAAATAAATGCTTCACTTGAGTTTCCATCGCATATCACCTGAGTTAGATTAAGTTGGCTGAAATGAGAATTTTACTATTAATATAAAAAAGACTTTTAACTCAAATTTTAGAACATACAATGTGTTTTAACGAAAGTAAGCACGCTATCATTGAAGCCGGTAAAAAATTCTAACCACTAATACCTTATGGTGGGCTTTGTATTAGTTGAGAAAGGGGGATGTTGACAGCAGAAATAATATAGAAAGTTTTTAAGGTAATTTTTTTGAATTTTTCAAATTTAATTGTCACCACTCTATCTCAATAACGACTACACAGGGTTTAGACAACGGGCAGGGCTTGCACAGGAAACCTTTGAGGATTGCTTAGCAATCTTCCTGGGGGTTAGCGAGCAGGGGGAACGACTCCCTATAAATAGTTATTTATTCAATATGTTTTGTATATATTTTGTAAATATTATCTATATCATTTTGTATATATGTAATTTATGTCTATACTTTGTGTATATGTTATATATACTCTAAGTTATTTTGGCAAGAACGTTAGACATAGTATTTCTTTCATACAACGAATCCTTAACTCGTTCACTTTTCCGAAGGATGCAACGAGAAAAAGCCAGTGGTAAAGAGCATTAATATGGCAGATTTTATTCTTAGTTCAACTGCTGTAGTTTGCATAAAACATTTTAGCTCGCAATTCATTATTAAAAAAGATAGTGTTGTTAGAGATGACAGTAGCGAGTTGGTAGTACCGAGGAAATTTCCGAAGTTAGCCAATGATGCATATCCATCAATATTTCCTAATCAACCTTCTTACCTTTCTAATGAGCCATCTACTAGTAGAAAATCTCCATCTGAACGGAAACTGAGAGATGAACAAAAGTTTCAAGAACAGTGCACGAATGACACCATTAATTCTTTTGAAATTTTTCAGCAAACCTATGCTAAGAAACTTGGTGATGGATGGCTGAATATAAAAACAGATCATTTAATCTTCTGTTACAAGCTAGACATTAACCAGTGTCTTAGTATTGTTTTTTCCATGAAAATTTATAAGGACTTAACTGTGGAAATTTGGCATGACTCTGTGTTGTTAAAGACCAAATCTTACCATTTTATATTGGGAGAGCATAATAAATGTGATCGATGGACAAAATGTGATAGCTTGTTGAGTTGGTTAGCTGCATTTAAACCAAAAGATGTCAAACCAAACGAGAAAATAGAAAATGCAATACATTTGATAAAAGATACATGTTCTCAGAAAGATGACAGTGATAAGACTTAAATTTCAGTGCAATAATTGAACAACTAAAATTAACATTATCATCTAAGCACAATTATTCTACAGAGTTTCTTCTTCTTACAGCAAAATTTTATTTTTGCTCTCTTGCTGCTTATAGTTTTATACGTAGTTCAAAAATTTTAATTTTACCTCACCCTGTATATATTAAAAAATTATTTAATGCTTTGAAGTTCCCAAGTAGTGTTTCCAATAATAATCACAATATGTACTTCAAAAAAAGAATGAAATGTTATATCCCCATGAAAAACTTATCTGCCTTCTTATAAATGAAATTTATGTAAATCCTGGTTTAAATTATAAGGGAGGAAAACTTCTAGGAAAATCAGAAAATGCCAATCAACATGCTAATACTATTCAAGCATTCATGATAACATCTTTATTTTCAAAATATAAATAGATAGTTTCCTTAGTTCCCATGAGGAATCAAATAGCTGATGACTTTTATTGCCAAACTCTGAAGATCCTAAAACTGTTAAATGGCTGCAAGTACAATGTTTTATGTGTTACTGGCCTTAAATATATTTCAGGAAAGTAATAGTGCTGCTTTAGCTCATGGAGTTGGAGAGAAAGACAAAGATACCATGGGAACTAAGGAATTCATCGATCAGTTTTTAAAATGGTGGAATATTGTTAATGTTAAAAATTCTGAGAAAGGTAAGAGGTTGAAAAATCCCTTTTGTGACCCAATTAAGAGTAAATATCAAATGAGTATGGTATTCATGAAAAAATTTTATGATTGGCTTGTTCCCTGGAACAACAAATCTGCATTGCCATTAAAAAAAGAAAACTAGGATTAGCAGGTAAAAGTGGTAAATTGTCTAAGGAGACACAATTTGCCCTTCAGTTTACCACAAAATCATTGATAGACATTGCAAATCATATCTTCAAAGAACACACTCCAGAATATGTATTATTAGGTAATTTTCAAACAGATAGTCTGGAGGCAAGATTTGGACAGTATCGACAAATGTCTAGGGGAAATTATAATGTTTCATGCAACCTTCAAATATTTGCATCTGGAAAAAAGCTAAAAATTGTAGATTGGATAAATTTTCATTCAGAAAAATAGGGGAGTTTCACATAAAATCTTTAGAAATTTTTGAGGCAACTTTAGAAACTTCAGTAGAATTTGAAATTAATGAAGAATTGTATGAGGTGTTCGACACAACTACTGATGTTGAAATATCACCAGAGGAAATACAAGCATTCATTTATATTTCATGGTATGTAGCTACGAAAATTAGTCAGAAATTAAATTGTGATCTTTGTACATCAAAATTTATTATAACAAAAGATTTAGAATATGAAATTGACGCTGCTTGTAAATATGTATCGCTTCTAGATCGTGGAGGCTTGAAATGGCCTACTAAATACACACTAGAAATATTAGTGGAAAGTTACCAAATTTTCAATAAAAAAATTCGTAAAGAATTTGGAAAAAAATCTTTGAAAACCAATAACCACAAGCAGCTGTTGGAGCATCTAGTGTTTGAAAAAATGGAATTGTCAAGTTCTATTCCTGAAGTTTCATGTGAATTTAAAAATATTTTTTCCTAATTCAAAAGCAATGTATTTGCATTTCAACAAATATATTTTTAAATAATTGTACTAAAATTTAGAATGATCAGCTTAGAGCTAAAAATTTGAAACGAAAATTATCAACTTTAGGATATTAATCCTTCTGCAGTTGAAGGAAATAGATCTATTGAGGAAACCGCCTTCTCATAACATTTTTGAAAAGGGGTAGTGCGTCCTGAAACAGTACCTCTATGGTGATGTGGAAATCTGTTTCTAACATTAAAATTTAATTAGAAATTTATACAAATGAAATAATTTTTTATCTGTTTGTCACACTTTTTCTCAAAACACTGGATAATCCATTATCAAAATTCATTTCTTGCAATTGAAAATTGTGTCAAAACTTTTTTTTTTATGAAATGTAAGTTTTTTTTGCATGTGCTATTTTCACCCAAATATTTATTTTAATTAATCCTCAATATTAAAAACTCTTTCAGTAATGAGTAACTGCCGAAAATATTGTGCTTCTGTTGTGTTTCTGCATAGGAATAAGCGTTTCCTACATCAACAATAGAGTTACGAAGTCTTTCGACTGTGACGTCACGAATCCAACGTTCGGGCCTGGAGAGATCTGTTTGTTTACTTTTTGAGCACGGCCTCTTTCGAACCCGTGTTCTGTGAAACGAGAAGCCATTAAGAACTGTACCAACCGGACTTCGGCTTAGATCGTACGTGGATAGTTAATTACATATTTATAGCTCTGTTATTTGTAAAAACTTCAAATGGCAGTTAATTCAGTCCTTTTTTCAAAGAAAATTTATATCTTTTCCAGTGGTGTAAAAGAAGATTGATACTATTGACTTTAGGTATCCGTAAAATGCAAGGGGTTGTTAAAACTTTTTTGACGATGAATAACACGTCTTTTAGGATAAAGAGCTATTCAGAACTAAAAATTTAATTTTTGATTAAATATATGAGGTGCAATTTCATCAATAAACGCTTCGAAAAATATTTTGCTTATCGAAAATTAATTCAGAATCATGGGAAACCAGATAACGTAAGCCAAACGCATCTCGGGTATTTCGTCTGAAATACTGAAAAATCTCCCAAAATAACATTAAATTTCATCATCTCAAGTATAAAGAGAACAGTCTTGCAGGAAAAAGGGAAAATAAACTCCCCCCAAAAGTCCTTCAGAATGATTTTGAATTTAACAGTACCTGCAAATAATGTTTTATCCGTAGGTATAGTACCAGCAAATAACGTTTTATCCGTTAGGACAGTACCAGCAAATAATCACTTCCTCTTTTAAAACAGTATTAGTTTCACTCCCTAACAAATGAAAATAGGATTAAAATAGTTTCCCATTTAATCCATGATGAAAGCTAACAATTACTGATCAAAATAATCAACAATTCAAATGGAAGACAATACGATCTTTAAACATGTTTTATAGAACTGAGCTTTATAAAATTAGGTCCAATAAAGATAGGTATAAACTCATGTCTACAGCTGTATCAAGCTCACTGCGATATTTGTTAGAAATATACGAATTGGGACGAGTGTGTTCTTTCTATAAGGTTTGTGTTCGTGAAAGGTATTGAATATTTTATTCGTTGCATGGAGCATATTAAATATCGAGTTCTAATTACTTATCTTTCACTGCTTCCCTGTAGGTTTTAGGACTTGCATAACTATCACTTTTCACACAACTTGGGGAAACAAAATTCTACACCTTTTGTTTTATCATTTTAGTCTTTAATGTTTTATGTTTTCCGCCATTGCCAACAGTACTTTTGCGAACCCCCAAAGATAAGCGTACCGCAGATAGGAAACATTTGATTCACTATAATCACTATAAAACCTTGAGTAACAAATATTACAACAATATGAAATCAGAAATCATTTAATTACGGGTCGCGAATAAATCATTCTATGACATGGTGGAATGAAACAGTGAAATTTATGTTATGATTTCAGCAACAACAAATATTGTTACAAATTATATTATTCAATCTGGCAAGATAAGTTATTCATTATAATATTCAATCATTGTTCCATGTCCTGTGTTCTATCCTGCGTGTGTATATTAGTGTTCGTTCTTCTTTTGTCTTGCATATGTGTCTCATAGTTAAATCCTATTTTGTCCTAAATGTGTATACTATGGTTATATTAATGTTTAATAAAGATGACTATGATTGAAATGTGTTTAATGGGATTTGTAGCAACAAAGGCCGTCATCTCCTAAACCCCAAAAATACACTTAGTAAATGTAAAAGAACTTCAATTGCAGGAGAATCCTAAGTTGCACTTATTAGAAACAGATATTTGAATAAAAGCCTTGAATGAAGAAAAAAAAAATGGTTATCCAAATTGAGGTCTTTTTCCAGAGGTTTGGTCTATGATTTGAGTATTCGGGACAGTACAAGATAATATGTTTAATATTATTTTCTTGATTTCATATTTGACATAGAGGATTATTATGTAGACTAAATTTATTCAACAGCGCCGGAGAATGCTTCGATACTAGTAGCGACTGAAATGATTAAATAGTTGAGTTATAAATTGGCAACAACCATTAAATCTTGTAATATTCTGCTAATTTATCTTGTACTGTGCCATACACCGAATCTGGAAACAGCTAATATTGCTAGAAATTCCATAATATTGCAGCATGAATTATTTCTTTCAATATTCTGCCATATTCTATACAATTATATTCAGCCTTTTTCTGTGTGTATCTCCTGTGTCTAAACTGATCTTTCATTTCTAATAACAGTAAATGTTGTTAGAAACTAAATGTTTTGCAAAAGATGCTACAAAAATTACAGAAATTCCGACTACAATAGGCAGACAGTAGAAAATGATTTTAATAATCGAAAGCTTTAAAAATAGTTTTAGTTTTTCAAAAAAAATAGACATTTGGCTATAAATCATTTTAAGAGTGAAACTGCAGCGACTTAAAACAGAGAGGATCAATCTCAATTTCTATTAAACTGAGCTATGCATCATCTTTTATAAACACTGAAAGTGAACCATTTGAACAATTGCTACAAACTTGTGTAGGGCAGCTAAAATTCTTTGATCTACTGCAGTTTTAAAAGGAAGCATGTTTTCCGTTTCAGTATGACAACAGATGAGTTTAGCGGAAGAAGTGGCTTGGTCCATTCTGGTACTTAAAGCATAAAACAACTTTTCATTGATTTGAGATGTCTATGATTTAACTGTTTAAACGTAAAAATAAAAGATTTGATATTGTAAAGGACGGTATTTAATCCATAAACTGCAAGTAAAAGGGTTTTTATGATAGACAATGCCTTCTCAAGCATCTGAAAGATCTTTACTTGTAAATCACTTGAATCTAACTATTTGTTATTGTATTTAATTGTAGCTTTGAAGGGTTAAGGCATGACAAGAGTACAGTGGCGTGCGGCGGTTCTAAAACCGACTGAAACAGTCGAATTTTAAGTATACATAATCAGTACAATATTATCCATGCAAGCTTTACAAATACAAACACATTATATAACATATTTGCTCTCGAAATGAGTAATAAATATTTAAAACAAATTCCCTTTGAAATGTTTCTACTTCTTTGCACATAAATGCGCAAACTCCACACCAGCCCCGAAAAGGTACGTTATTAGGAAAAGAGAGAATGCTACATAATGAGCATGAGCTCAACAGAACCAATATCAAGGTTGATGAAGCACGAATCATTTGCTTACTTTAAACACGGATTTTTACATCGCAGTTATGATCAGCTGGAAAGCCAGAAATACTGAAGGCAAAGACGATTCAATACCAGATGTGTTTTGACGGATTCAAGGGGGTTTATGTCTCCTCCGTTGTGACAAACAAATGGGAATCATGCATACTCTCAAAATTTTCGAAAGAAAGAAATTGGAATACACTAGTCAAGTGTTTCTGAGAAAATAAATTGCTTACTGAAGCACTGCTTCACGCCATTGCTAGAATATCTAGAATGTAAATACAACGTGCATAAACTGGTCTTTCAAATGACAGAAGTCATTTGACAAGTTTCCAAACAAATCATTAGATAAAACTCCCACTTCTAGATGTTTAGTTTATCTGTAGTTATTATAAATACAGCAAAGTTTAAAATGGCATCTAGATAGTTTAAATTTCAAATATTGGCATTTTAAAATTTTTTGTTAAATTATAAATTCCAGATTATATCACTCTAATTTAAAACTCCTGAGCTGTATTAGTTTAATTTGGAATTCAAACTG
>BGPR01045076.1:0-11028 GCA_013235015.1 Araneus ventricosus | reverse complement strand
TCACGAACCGTTCAGTTCTCAAATGTCTACACGCCTCAAAAATTAGAGCGGATGTAAAATCTCCAAGATTTTTCCGCTTATAATTTTTCCATTTGTATAAGTTATTTCATCACCAGTACGACAAACTTGTGGAAGGGAATGAAAACTATTCGAAATAAATCTCATTTTTGTAGATCTGGAGAAGCAATATTCTGTATTTTTTTTAATTTCGTATATTTTCTTGTTTCCTTCATTACCAACTTTTATTTCGCGTAACCCCAGGGGTACGCGTATTACAGGTTGGGAACCTGTGTTGTAGATGATGCCCCTACACCTCCCCTAAGTTTGTAGCACGAATGTGGTGCAGCACCCTGTAGATGTTTATCCGTATGTCCTGGATTTCCCAAGCCTGGATGGAATCTTAGAATGAACATGCGATGTTTCATTCTGATCTGATCAAGTTCGGGCATTCTGTCTACTGTTCAGCAACGGATTCCGAGACTACCACTTTTGGACGATTTTACTCCAGAAAGGGGTGTCAGGCAATGAGTCACATGAGTGCATTTCTGGAGTTCTTTGTTAAATCACGCTCAGTGAAATGTAAACATCACCCTTCCATTCTTCACTTTCCCCCTATTTTGATGAAAATGACCCCGCCCGGCGCATGCGCAAAAGCGCTTTGATTTCTCCTACTGAGGTGTTGCTTAGCTATTGATCAGTAAGCGAATTTCAGTCCTTCGAGGGCTGCTCGGTGAGCAGCTCCGACTTATGATTCTCTTACTTATTGATTCATTTTCTGTCTTCTTTCTTCGTCTTCATCATTTGCTTTTCCATTTTGGTTGCTCATCGAATTCTCAATGTCAAAAAAACCCAAATACGATAAAAAACGAGGACAATTTATATAATTCAGTGTGCACTGCAGCTCTGCAGCCCTAATGGACGAGCCAACACTAAGTAGCTAATATACTCGAAGTTGCTCGGGTTAAAAATACTTTCAAGTCTTATATTAATAAGAAATTTAAAAAGTAACTGCTTAATTAATGGTCGCGAAACTTTCACTAAAACCTTTCTTATGTTTTATAGCATTTGTGAGCAAAGTTTGATGAAAAACTATTTAATAGTTTGATTTCTATCCCGTTCAGACTGTTTATAAATTTTCACTTTTATTTGTCAGATAATATTGTTATTTTTATCTTTAGAGCAGTACTTGTGTGACTGTGGATGTTGATAATGTATCACAAACGCTCTTAATAGGTCTATTTATTTCGTAATTAAATCCCCTGATCTTATCTTAAAAACTGAAGATAATAGACCTTGCATTCTCTAAAATCGTTATACCCTTCATTCGTTTCGTTAATGCTGCGCATCAGATTCTATTCAATAGCTGTTTCTTGAATTTTTAATTTTTGAGTTATTCAAAATCCTTAACTATCCATCATAATCCATTTTCGTGGCCATTTTTCCTTTCGTATTTAGATTCATAAAAGAAAGATTTATTTCTGGGTTTTTTATTTAAGAGTCTGTATACAAGGAAAACTCTGAGATAAGTATGAGTTATGTCAACATAATAATCTAAAGTTTTGAAAGAGTACACATAATTGCTCTTATTTGAATAGTTGATGAAATTCGCATCTTTTTAAAACTGAGTTAATGCGCCATTTGTTTTAATTGCATCACAGTTGTAGTGATAATGGAGAGCAACATAATGTGCACCTCGTAGAATGTCTATGCGTTTGCTTCAAACATGCAATCATAAATTACCCCGATTATGAAATTCATGCCTAAGAAATTATAAACACAGACGCAAAAAAATTTTCGCAATCAAAGGAAGAAAAATCTGCATTCATTTCAGGTCAAAAGAAATTTCGAAAAAGCAGCATTTTCATTCTCTCTAAAAAATGCTCAAAATCTTGTAAGAATTACTATAACTGAAAATATTGTGGAGCTAAAATCTATACTGTTTTGTGAGAGTGCTTGTGTGCGGTGTCCGGACGGATCTATCACATGAAATTTGGCACACAGGTAGTCGTAATGATAACTCGATTGCACATTAAAGCCGAATTTTATAATTTAAGTCAGAAAAAATTTATTTCATATTTGTGCTATTTTTCGCACTTACGTTTGATGATCGTTAAAAAAAATTATTCTATTCGATTTATCATCGAATAGAATAAGAATTGTCATTCAAATTAAATTTGATTTTTGAAATATTTTAATTTTTTAAATGTTCCAGGTGCTCTAAATTCTAATTTTTCATTTAATTTTTAATTATTATATCATAAAAATACATTTGGAATACAACTGTGTATTATTTTGAAATTTCATTTATGTTATTTTTTGTGAAATATTTTTATGCATACATATTAAATTTTCAATAGAATTTTGGCTTTTTCTGAACTATAATCGACTTTTAAAATAAGTAGAAACCGAAAATGAATACCCAGTTTTCTTTTAATGCATAACAGGAATCCTTATTATACATTTTATAAGCTTTTCTCAAAATTTAAGACTCACACATCAAATACATTTAAATCTGAAAAAAAAGCATCCTTCTAAGAGAAATCATTGAAAATATATTTACCCCTCTGAATCCATTGTCTATTCATTTTATTTAATAACACATGTTTTTAAGCTATTTTATTTGATTATTAAGCAAATATTTTGGAAATAAAACGTGAAAAATGAAATTGCATATTTTGGTCATTTTTCGCTAAAGAGCTCTACAATAAATCAGTGAAAGTACAGTGATATCTCGGTTTTTGTCGATAATCCGTCCAAAACAATCTACGAAATCCGAAACTGACGAAAACCGAGGAAATTATTTCCATACGAATCAATGTAAATCCAATTAATTCGTTCTAGACACTCCAAAATACATATCAAAAACATATTTTCTGGAGAATAAATATAGTGTTTAATACTTAGAACGATATGAAGTTAATATATAATCATTTTAAAACTGCTGAAAACTCTAGAAGAGTTTCTGAATGGTTTACCAATAAGTACTTCAATTTATAATCACCATTAGCATTACCACTCAATAAAAGCATTGGACCAGGGATGGTTTCTTATGTGACCTTACCAGCTATTTACAATTTGCATTGAATTAATATAATTGTCTGTAATTACAGAACAATTATCCTTAAGATTCTGCTAGAGAGGTTTTTTTGCCCAACTGCCGAAATTTAATGAGGTATTTCAGTGCAAAAAGGTTCCCCACCCCGAGTTAGACCATCTTTCATAGTCCTGGTAATGTCTTTTCAATCTGTGTAACGAATGTCCTCTTTAGAATTTTCTTCCAAAAGAGGTCCATGTTCTGGAATGCCTCTACGCAATACTTGAATTCGGACACAAAATTTTATGCCTCAGTATTGCCCGAACTTTCACCTTCTCCGTTTGTTTTCGTAAAACTAGCAGCGAGATCACGTGGGCATGCCGATGAAATCCGAGGCAAACGACGAAAACCGAGACAAATTTTTCGCTGGAAAAAAATCGTCGAAAAACGAGACAAAATTTTCGCGGAAAAAATCGACGAAAACCGAGACAAAATTTTCGCGGAAAAAAATCGCCGAAAACCTAGACAAAATTTTTCGCGGAAAAAAAATCGACGAAAACCGAAACTGACGGCAACCGAAGACAGCGAAAATGTATTCCACTTCTTAATATATATGTTACGGTCAATGTGGATAATGGATATTATTCATAATTACCCTGTTTTGTCCGTAACAGGCATTGCCCAACACCTCCGGCCTGCAACCAATAATATAATATTAAAATATTAAACCTTTAAAATGTTAGTGTAAGGTCTTTATGTGTAACAACTGCCTTGTGCTTATTTTATTTGCAATTTTCTATGCAATTTTATTGTATAATGCCCTTTCAAACTACGGGATTTTGTACAAAACATGAAGATTGGAACTCTCTCTGTTTGCAACATTATAATGTAATTAACTACCGTCCATGTTAGGAGCGATGATTGTAATTATTGGAGTCTTAATAAAACTGGATCTGCTCCTGCGCTGCATTGGGGGTTTCTGCTTGCGCCCTCTCTGCCCAGCTGTCCCACCCGTGCTGGGGGGGGGGGGGCGGTTTTATTTCCCGGCTGGTGCCTTACCAAACTTAAACCCGGATTGGGTAGTTTGGCCCAGCTAGGGTATCCATATGCATAATTATCGCGGTGATTATCCACAAAAACCGATTATCCACATTAAATGTAACATCCGTACATGATATGACGTGTTTTGCGCTTAGCTTCGTAGTGCAATGAACAGAATTGAGCACACATTTGGACATTTTCCCGTTGGGTACAAAACTAAATACGGATTGCAGTTTTGGTGTCAAGATCTTACAATAAATTCAACCATCTGTTTTTGTTGTATCAAGAAATCGCGTTCAGATAGCGTGTGTTATCCTTTAAAGGATTTGGTCCAAATTTTGACACACACATACTGATCATTCTCGGATATGAAAACCCTCCGCACTATTGCGCGTGCGCCAGGCGGAGTTGGTTTCAACAAAACAGAGGTGAAGTTAAACCAGCGGGAGTGGCCTCCCCTAAACCTTCTCGTATACTTCCCCAAAAAGGTGCTGTTTCCCCTCCCACCGCGTGGATAAATTAGAAGACCACATACCAAATTTCAATTATCTAATGTAAGTTACTAAAAGATTTGCACTCATCTAAGCAGCCTTTTAGCTTGCCAGCAATATCTCCGATCTGATTGTTACAAATTTACTACCGATAGTTGTAGTTGAAAATATCATGCACATTGGCAGAATGCTGAAGAAATTAAAAAAGCATGAAAAACAGAACTGATGAATCAATTGAATTTTGGTTTGTTACTTTATACCTTTACTTTTAACAACTACTCTCGTTCTGTCAGAGTAAAAATATTGCAAAATCCACTCAGAAAAAAATGCATTACGAAATATACAAAATAAAACTAACCGCAATCAAATATGCAACTCTTGAAAATGTTTCGGCGTGAAAGAAAAATTAAAAGAAAACACTCCATAAGTAATTCACTTTTATTCGAGAAGAATTTGGCGGTGAGCCAAGATGACCGTATTACGGGAACAGAGGTAAGCAGTACGCATGCGTGTGGAGATGACGGATTCTCTTCAAAAGTAAATTATACGGACCGACAGACAGTCAACCCTTTGACGGATTTGGCCCAAAATTTTATACGGACCTGCATTCATGACGATAAAACTGTGTATTAAATTTTATCCATCTGGCTTTTAAAGTTTTTGAGTTATATCGTTCGCATGACCTCGAACATGCAGACAGACAGACTTCCCGTTGACGGATTTTGTCCAAAATTTGACAGAAACCTACAAATTATGTTTAAAGATCACATACCAAATTTCATCCTCGTAGCTCTAATAGGTTTCGAGTTATCGTGTTCACAGACAGACACACATAATTCCAAAATTGTGTTTTTCGGACTCGGGGAGGTCTAAAACGTGGAGATTCGTCAATATCTCGAGTTCGAATTTTTTGACGATTACAATACTCTCTCTTTGTATACTTCGTATACGAGAAAGTAAAAATGGAGGAGGAGATGTTTACATTTCACTTAGTAGTATATAGAAACATTTTATTTCCATTTATTGATTTGCTCTAAAGAATAACTTAAACTGAAATCAATGGGGAGTGGCCTCCCCAAAACTTCCTCGCATAGGAATAACACGGCTGGGGGAAAAAATACACCGCGCGCCACAAAACGTGTAGTATTCCATAAGGTGGGGGAAAACACTCGTTCCAGCGTTCGCAGCTTTTTTTGCGACATAGATACGTAGAATGTGGAAAAAACCGAATAGGCAATTTCAACGCCCTTTTTTAACCGATTTAAACGAAAATTGGACACAAATCAACAATTAAGGTTAGAAGGCCGCATACCAAATTTCATATATCTAAGTCATTATCTTAAAGAGTTATTGTGTTCACAAATTTGCGATTATACAGACCGGCAGACAGTCAACCCTTTGACGGATTTGGCCCAAAATTTTATACGCACTTGCATTAATGATAAAACTGTGTACCAAATGTTATCCATCTAACAATTGAAGTTTTTGAGTTATAGTGTTCACATGAACGCGGACAGACAGACTTCCCTTCGACGTATTTTGTCCAAAATTTGATAGAAACCTACAAATGATGTGTGAAGATCACATGCCAAATTTAATCCCCGTAGCTCTAATAGTTTTCGAGTTATCGTGTTCACAGACAAACATAATTCCGAAATTTTTTTTTTCGGACTCCGGGAGGTCTAAAATGTGGAGATTCGTCAAAAACTCGAGTTCGAATTTTTTGACGATTACATTACTTTCCCTTTGTATACTTCGTATACGAGAAAGTAAAAACATACTGAAGGACACGACCTAAGAAAAAACCCCGGAAAAGCGCTCATCTTGCTCATTGACTTTCAACCCTTTCTATAGTAAAATTGTCCAAACATCCAGTCTCTAGTCTCGGGTTTTTGAAACGAGCAGATTATTTTGTAATAAAGCAATTTTCTAAAATTCATTCACCTAACTTGTTGCGTTTTTGAATTATCGTGTTCACATGTAGACGGATGCACACAGACTTCTCATTGACAGATTTGGTCCAAAATTTGATAGAAATCCACAATTTTGTTGTAAAGACCAGATACCATATTTTATCTATCCAGCTCATTACGTTTTTTTGTTTGCATTGTGCAGAGATAGTATTAATTCTCAGAATGCTTTTATTCGTGCCTAGAGACTTCAAAAACCTGGAAATCCATTTAAATTTTGAGGCATTTTTTGACGATACTCTCCCTGGTTTCTTTTCTGTATTGGTCAGGAATGCTTGAATTCTAAACACATTTTACATCCAAAACGGAATCCTATTAAGATACAAACACTTCTAAGTGCACTATGAAATGTTTTAATTGTGTAGAAAAGATACATCACCACTCTAACATTTGCGTAAGTTTTAATAAATTAGGTCTATCGCATCTCTTCTATTGCACTCTGATTGGAACGCCAGTTACTCGGTAGAAGCAGCGGATTGGTCTTTTGATATCAATCAGCTGCTCGTTAGTTAATCAAAATATTGGCTAATCCCGCGCAGAGCATCCGAGCTCCGTTACATGCCCAGCATGCATTTTCGCATTTAGATTAACGCATTCTGGATTTTGATGCTTCAGCTATCGCCAAGAAAGAAATTGAGCCAAGCTGGCTTTTCAGCGCTCCAAGAAAATTCGCCAAGTCAGAAAAAAAGTGCGTATGGTGCGCGTATAACGGAAGAGTAGACATTATAGTTTACTCAATTTTTGAATTCAACACGCTGACATAAACTATTTTGACATTGATCTGAACTTTCTCTGGCTCGCCTAAGCCCATCTGCTTCATTTCTAACTCATCTCTTTGAAATAATTTCATCCAAAGTTTCATTATATTGTACTAGCAGTACGCGCACGGCGTTGCCCGTGGAATCAGGACTTTAACAAAATGAGAAAAAAAACCGCTGACAATGACATGAAAAAGTTTGAAAACAAAATCAAAACAAAAGATACACATTTTTTAATTTTCCTGCTTTTTTTCCGCGCTACAGTACAGAGTACGTTAATCCAAAACAATATTACAAAATTGGAACGTCAAAATGATTATTATACAACAAGCAAAATATAAATCAAATCCGAAAATAATAATCGAAGTAATTCATTCAGGTGAAGGTCATGACGTATCCTGCGCGTACGCCAATCAAAATTGGCAGCAACGTTCCGAAGAAGTGCCGCATGAAGAATTCGATCGAGAAAAATAACTCTCAACGGTCCAGAAAGAAATTAATTTTTAAAAAAACGGGAAAAGATATTTTAACCGTTCTTGTTTTAAATCTGATAGAACCGTTCTAGTTATAAGCTGAAAAGAAATTAAAATAATACTGTTATTAGAAAGTCGGATGCAACAAATTTAAAAACAAAACTAACATTTAGATGGCAAAACTGACTATTTTTAAAAAAATTCTCAAAATTCAGTAAATTACGTTAGAAATTCAAAACTAACTTCATTAGAACGGAAATCGCGTGCTCTTTCCGATGGTCTATCTATTTTTGTCGTACAATTATTCGAAAACATTCTATTGAGAAATTAGTGCGAAAAATCAACCAAAACAACACAAAACATTAAATAAAAAAAATTCTAGATTAAACTTTAAAATTTCGGCTTCGAGGTGCATTCAGTCACCATTACGACTACCTGTGTGCCAAATTTCATGGCTGTAAGTGCGATAGAATCGTCTGGACATCGCAGAAAAACACACACACGCACACAAACATTGCCTTTTATAAGTATAGAAGAAATTATTGTGAAATCGTCATCATAAACTCACTTTTTTCCGAGAAAAAGAACGAATATAGTAGCAGGCTATGCTATAAAGTTATGCCTAACGTGGCTACCGGCTTTGTTTTGTAAACAAACCCATCGTTACCAACGGCAAAAGAGAAACTAACCTCTTTTCTGTGCCACGCACCTTAGCGTTTTATATTCAGAGAAATTGTGTTTATCTTATACTGTTATGTATTTCGTAATTTCTGGTGAAGTTATTAAATTTGCTCTTCTCTCCGCCACATTTTAGAGGGGCCGCGATGGCCTAGTTGCAAAGTCTCGCCTTCAGAACCCCATCCCTCTGAAGATCCGCCATGTTTGCGGGCCAACTCAGGTGTCGTCCTCGTCTTATGACCGTGGTTCGAAAGTACAAGGTCTGTCTCAAAATAGTCCTCGAGTTGCTTCAGAACGGGACGTTAATATATAACTAAACTAACTGCCACTTTTTACTTAGTTCTGTTGTAGGAACTCCACCTATTGCAATGGTTCTCATGACACGACTTCGAGAAAACTTCTGCAGATCTTCACCGATCATGGCCCCTTGAACCCTAAACCAGCTCTCGCTTAAGAGTTTATACATAGATAGAGGGTGTCCCACAAAATGTCCCTGATTTTAAAACAATAACTCGGAAACGGAGACTGGTAGAAGAATGAGAACAACGGTGTGTTTATTTTGAAAATCATAAAAATCTGATAGAGAAGTTTAAGATTTAGTTACAGATGTTGCCAGCAGGTGGCGCTGTATGCTGTTATCATAGTACGGAGTATGGGAAAGAGGCTATAAGCAGTCCTTTGAAGGCAATCGTTGCAATCACATCACAATTGATTCAAAATGTAAACTTTTCGCTTCACAGAGCTGGAGAATACCAAGAATGAAATTTTCAGTAACCCTCTGTAGTGTGTCAGCGGAAAAGCAGGCACATGCCCACAGATCAACTCATCAAGCTCATGCAGTACTGCAGGATTGTTCCGGAAAACACTGTACTTCCATGTGCCCCACAAGAAATAGTCGCAGGGAGTGAGATCCGGTGAGTATGGAGGTCAATCCATGTCTGTTCCAGTATACGTGGAATAGTTCAAAGCAATGATTCTATTCTGGAGGTTTCAAATTTAGTTACCATTTAGTGCCACCATTTCCGTTGATACACCCCAGGAGTGACTGAAAATTTCATTCTTGTCATGCGCTATCTCTGTGCTACGAAAAGTGCACATTGATTGTGATGTGACTGGAGCGATTGCTTGCAAAGGGCTGCTTAGACGACTTCGTACAACGACTACAGCGCACAGCACCATTTGTTGGCAATATCTGCAACTAATTCTGAAACTTCTTTATCAGATACGGCTTTCAGAATGAATACATACCACTGGTTTCATTCTTCTCTCTCCGTTGGAGAGTTATATAATTTTAAAATCAGAGTGTCCTGTTTGGAACACTTTTAAGTGACACTTTGATCAGGCTACTACTCTCGTTCGAGGCTCCAAATTGGAATCGGTGCATGAAGTGTTGGATTTTGAGTTTGTTGGAATTCCAGCTTTGCCACGCCGCTATGCTAATTTCCATCGGTGTTTAAAGCCGGCAATTCATCTGTATTCCATTCCATCCATTTGTCCAAACACTGTTTTTTTCCACCCATTCAAGTCGAAAAATCAGGCACGTCATTCATTTGAAGCTCCCAAGTGAGCTCTTCGCTCCCCCTATTTAACCCCACACAGTGGATTTCCGATTAGGTAGCCTCGTCTCCGGGTCCCATTCTAGTCAAATCGTTTGATGTTCCACTACCCCCGTACCTTAGAACCTGCACAAGAAGTTCTGGAATTTGGTTCGGTTAGAAATCCAGATTTTCCGAGCCGCTATGCTATTTTCCATAGGTTTTCGACCTTATCGATTGTTTCTTCCTTCCGTTGTTCCAAAATTTCCATTTTGGAAGAGATATGAATGGTCTGCTTAAAACTGACGATTGCTTTTTACTTTCTCGTATACGAAGTGTACAAAGAGAAAGTATTGTAATCATCAAAAAATTCGAACTCGAGATTTTGACGAATCTCCGCGTTTTAGACCTCCCTGAGTCCGAAAAACACAATTTTGGAATTATGTCTAGGTCTATGAACACGATAACTCGAAAACTATTAGAGATACATGGATGAAATTTGGAATGTGATCTTACATCATCATTTTAGGTTTCAATCAAATGTTGGACAAAATCCGCCTACGGGATGTCTGTCTATCTGCGTTCATGTGAACACTATAACTCAAAAACTAGAATAGCTAGATTGATAAAATTTGCTACACAGTTTTATGATCATGAATATAGGTCCATATCAAATTTTGGACCGAATCCGTCGAAGGGTTGACTGTCTGTCGGACTGTATAATCCATACTTGTGAAAATCATATCTCCTAAACCCTTTGGCTTAGATAAATAAAAATTGGTAAGACGGTTGCTAACATTAATTATAGATCGGTGCCCGAATTTTCAATCAGTTAAAAAAGGCGTTCAAATTGCATAATTAACTTTTCTAATCCGATTCTCCATACCCATGCGTATTGGTAGCAATCTCTGTACACGCGGAAGGATTACGTCACTTTGTCCTTGAGCCGGCAAAAGTGGAAGTGGTGCTAGATGCAATCGGTACGCATCTCTTTGAATTTGATTCTTTACCTAAATATTTTACAATCACTATAATCTACAATGGAAAA